>KB685824.1:0-14735 GCA_000349165.1 Anopheles christyi
CTCTCTCTCTCTCTCTCTCTCTCTCTCTCTCCCTCCCTGGCTCTGGGACGATTGCCAATGAATTAATATAATAAATTTACATATACCTTTGCCTACAACATTTTACTGAATTATGAAGGGTTAAATGCGCCTCGAACAGTCACGTTTCATGTTTGCTTCATTTTTTTTAAATTCAAGTCATTTATAAACGGGATAGTTCCACCGTTCCACCTTTAGTGATCGTTTTACGTGCCTTTCAAATTATTTTACCAAGTTACAAAAAAACTTCACGCTCAGCATTTGCCAATATTGTAGTTTTTAATATACCATTATTTGAATTTTTTATCTTGACTTTCAAACAGCTCTATTTGCATATACTACACAATGGTGTTATTTCATATTGTGCACGATAAATCTTCTATCGAACCATTCTGGTGATACGATTGGCAGAAAGATAAGATAATCTGAGCACATCACACTTATTGGCTTGACATATAGTTTCACACTCTTAATGCGTTTAATCTTATCACGTCTGTATTTCTATAAAAAAAAAACTATAATCTTCATGCTTAAATCTTGAAACAATATGCATTTAACGGATTATTGGATTATGTCCATTGAAGTAATGTTTGCAGTAACTTGAGACCAATTATGTATCACACTACTTCCACTACTCCACAATACTGTAATATATTTTATACTGGAGCAACTGCTATGTGATACCCCGCTACTAAAGTCCGTAGATGCAAATTCTATTTCACACTTTTCCGTTAATCTTGCTGTTCAAAGACGAGCTCTGAGCGATAATATTCACAGCTCCACTTAAGACGTCAATGAAAGGGCACGACTTGAAAAACTATTGCAAAACTTTTTTTTATATCTTAAACTTCGACTTTTTAGACAGTCAGTATAACACCGAGAAGGTTTAACCGCAACACACGTAAGCGTACAATTGCAAGGTCTGCCAGTCAAGCAAACTGTAGCTTCTATGGATTGCAGACAACTCCAGCCAGAGTCGATGGGTTAGTAGCTCCTCTATACGACATTCTCCGTCGCTCACCTGGGTCTGATTAGGTTACAGATCCATTAGTTCTTCTGTCTATCTGACGCAAGCAACGAGCCATGCCATTGGCGGCAGTAGACACACGAATGTGCAATCTTGTTGATGATAATGTGAATTGATTGTTTATCATAACCAAACAATTGAAACCTATTACCTTCGCCGATAACACAAAAGACATTGAGGGGATGGAAAAAGACGTACGAAAATTTCGATTAGCTACTATTTCAATTTTAGAAAAGCTAACCTATTGCGTTTGCTTTATAAATAATGATTTTGTATCTTTCAAAACTGCTTGACGCAAATGGTTTCGGATCAAGTTCTTAGGGAATAGTGCTGCAACTGTTTCGTAATTTTTTATATTTTTTTAGTATTATTTTTAAAACTTTATATAGTATCACTTTTATATATAATAAATTATGGTCTGCTTCTTTTTGTATTTCATATAATAATGTGTTGCTGATCGTGTACCGAGCTTTAAACTGTTCAAATATCGTAATTGTCATTTTTTACGAATTATGTTCCTTATTAATTGCCATTTAACTACCGTTGCTTCTCTGTTTCAGGTGAGTGGGTATGATGGTAAAGCAAAAGATAAATATCGTCAATATGCGCAATGGGCACGTGAACCAAGAACAAACAATTGACGCTTCAACTAAATCACTCCAAATGATCAAATATTGTACCGAACATTGCGTATTGCATAAACTCTTTTCCTTTAATGTTGCCGTGCATCTGCGTTCCTGTTATTTGACATTATCAACTCTAATTCTTTCTGTATTTCGTGATCCAAAAAAAAAAAATACCGTTTTCAATCGCATTGCTGATCTAACTGAAATCTGCATCCGGTTATATACGCACGTATCGGTATCGGTACGCACCATACATCATTCACAGTGCACATTTTTATCTTAAATTTGATGGTCAGTAGGTCAGTATGTGATCTTGGAATTTTTCTACATAAGCAAGTGCAATGTGATATTCGAAATTCATTTATCGTTATATACATAGTTCAGCTACTTCTCCATACAGTAACTTTCATTGCGGCTCGTCATTTTTTAGATCCTTCTTGTGTCTGTAATACTTAGTTCGAAATACTACATTTTTACTAGTTATACGTTCTCATCCTAACAGCAGTTAATTTTACACGACATTGATTAAAGTGATAATTTCGTAGAGATCATTGGAACGTCTCCAAATGAATCATACAATCAAACGCATCCAATTCGAAAAACATTTTTTCGACATCCTCTCGTTTTTCTTTCACCTTCAAAGCTCTTTTCCTCTAACTTGTGATTTTGTTAATAAAAAAAATCCCAACCCATGCGGACTAGCGTCATAGTTATGCTGTAAAGGCATCATGGCGTAGTGGAATGAAGCAACAGTGTCAACAATCAACAAACTGGAAATTGGAATGTGTTGTGTCAGACCATACGACTTACTGAATGACTGCATGACCGTTTTGTATTTACGAAAACATACATGGATATTAATAACAATCTTTCCACTTCACACTTTTCAAACCACATTGTCCACAATTTTGAAAGAAAGGTTTGGTTTTCTTGCATTTTGTCGCTCATTTTTCTCAACACGATTTAAACACGTTATCAACAAGGGCGTAATCTGAATGATATGCGTTGGAAATTTACGTGAACGCGAAACATCCTATTTTTGGCCGCATCACCCAAAAACATAAAATAATCGTGTTGTAAGGAACAAAACCATCTCCATCTAGTTTCGAGGCATATCAAAATAAAGTTCCAATTTAAACTACTTAAAGAGACACTTGTTGTTAGTCAGCAAATGGCATCCAACGCATAAAAGCGACGCATTAATAAAAAATAATTTTAGATCGGCAATTGTCTCTGTTGTGTTAATATATTGCATCGGACACATATGTTTCAGTAGCACTTCGAGATTACCACTTCAAAAGAATTGCCATACATTCTTATCATAAAACTGCGCCAACTGTATTAATTAGGTAAAATATATCTTAAATAAATATACAAAGAGATAATTCTAAAACTAGAAACAGAGAGTGTGTGAAAGAGAGAGAGATATATACATATATATATATATATATATATCGATGCACTACTCAGAGATAAATGGTTCATCTAACACGCTTCTCAATGTAGCTGTTCCAAACTACAATAATAATCATATGCGGTTTGCGGTATCAGATCATAGCGGAACATGGCGGAATGCTCCAGAAGATATAGCAATAATGTTTGATCTTATCTAGTTTCAGTGTTGATACTATTATAGCGAAATCAAGCGATGGACGCAAATGGCGTAGTGTCGTGCGAAAGTAAAGGTTGACCATCTAATCCTCATTTCATGATTAAATAAATAGCAACAATGTGTGGTGTTACTTTCGCATGCTACTTCCGTTAACATCATCTTCACGTCTTCATCCAGGTCTAATCATTCACTGCTGATAAAGCCTCCTTTATCCTGGCTGACTGAAATGCATTATCATAAACGTCTGCCAAAGGTTGCTTTACTCTCCTGTGTCGTCCCATGCTCGCTCCTCCATTATCCTATCGAAACAATCAGCCAAAAATGCATGCTGAAAAGGGAAACCCGTTTTATCAATGGTCATACTATTTTCGCATCTGCATTGCACTGCTCCAACTTTCTACTTACGTATGGCGTAAAAACTTTAACCCATCGGGGCGGTTTGTCCGAGCGGCTGTACTGAAAACAAAACGCCATCGATTCCTCGTCGCTTTCCCATCGTGAAATAGTAGCCCATAGCAGTTCTACAGTTTGAGCTTCGAGCGAACCGTCGTCCCTGCAAGCATGCAGTCGGAAGCTTTTCATACCTACTGCTGGAACCACATGACCTTCCTTACGACTGTCACATGCACAATGTGGAAAAACGATATCTCCATAGCCAGGCAAGGTGCGTGCTAGAGCAAGATATTCGTCCGCTTTTTTCGAATCTTGTAGGGCTTTCAGCTCGTACAAACGTCCATCTGCTCGGATATTGCTGCGATTTACTTCATCGACGGCCTGCAATTAAATCACAGGGACAAGAAGATGCAACCAGAATAACAACCTTACTCTCACATTTGCTTCTACTCCGATGGTCAGATTCATAATAATGTTAAACATTTGATACGAATGCAACTAGATGGGGAAGCCCCACGGTGATGTACCTGGTAGAAAATGAACTTGGCAGCCTGTTCACCTTCGGGCAGTGAAATTTCTCGCTCTATGGAAAACAGCCATCGCCTTACGCAAAGACACGTGCTGGAAGCCGTACTGTAGTTCTGCACGTACAGCTGATGAGGGATTTCGTGAGGTTGTAACTTACGCTCGAAGTTGTACTCAACGATTTCAAACAGGTAAAAATATTGCTGAGTGTAAGAGGTCAGATTGGCTCGCTGTACCAGCTGCTCCCACACGAGCTGTGCATTCGCCGACTTGCGCACCGACACCGTTACTACTGCATGATCGGGTAGCATTATTTTAATATCGACTGGTGATGCTGCCAGATCGTCCACAGTGTCAGTGAGAAATTCCTGCACCGCGTCACTTTCTGCAATGACTCGTACTGCACAGACTTTTTCCAAATATTGTTCCAGCCCACGCCGACGGGCATCCAGTTGCTGCTCGTTCAACTGGAACGGCCACTTGCCGGGCATTTTCGGAAAACTGAACCCGGAAAATTCCTTCTTCAGCTGTTGATGTAAGTTCGAGAATTCACGATATCGACGCGAGCACAGCTGTCGACCAGCCATATGAATGTTGAAAACGACATATCGTTCATTCCCACGATGAATGATGTTATAATCCGGAATACTAATAGGCAGGCTCCGTTTTTCCGAGTAGTCGATGTATGAATATCCGCCGGGATCTTCCGTTGGCTCAAGACGTTCCGCTTCCTGAAACAAATGCAAAGAGTTCAGTTCTGTTACACAGTTCAACCAATACATACAATTGCCAGGGAATCGTCAGTTCACACCTACCTGCTGTGTGACTGATATGACGGTCAACGTTAGCGTATCGCCTCCAGATTTGATGAGATCCACCACTTGCTTGTGAGTAGCACCTTCTACGTTCACATGATTGCTAAATATTAAAAAAAAAACATCATCATTAGAACGATAATAGTACAGTACGCCATTGTACAGTATTGGGGTTGAACCCATGTTACTCAATATTTCATTCATGATTAATGGTTGAAATACATTTTTGCATTGCCACCAATACAACTATACACGATGACTTTCATGGAACTTTATATAGCACTATTGCACAATCTGTTGGAGACCAACCATTCTAATGCTCTGCTCAGTCTAGTAGCGTTCGTGAGTAGTAACTGTTAGACAAACCTTCGCGCTGCAACTAGACTGCTGATGGTAGCAATAGGAACACATTTCCCGTAACCTTTTCTATCACCCCCGCCGGATGGACTTTCCTCTTCGTCACTGCTGCCGCAAAGCAAATCAGTCAAATGATTTTGAATGAAAATATCATCCGTATTTTCCGCACAGTACGATGAAAACATACTCCGTTGCATTTTAAAATTTTGAATCGTTACACTCGATCACGCAATAGCTTGATTGCGCAAAAGCACTTAATGTCCGCCAGCCTGCGAGTACACTGCGAGACTGATCTTTGTGCGCTGATAATGCTACCTTGCTAAACTTTACAGTGTGTTTGTCTCTCTACTGTATACTAGAGTTTATTTATCGTATAATCATTGTAATCATGTGCCTGCTGGAAGATTCATTTGTTTGGATGCGTAGAATTATTCACGTGGGATCGTCACAGTCATAAGTGATAGTAGCAATTTTCCCGCGATCGCGACGCGGTCAAAATCTCCCGTTATACAGGGGCAACCCGGTGGTCTAATGGATACACGCGGGCTTGTGTAAAGTCGCACGTAGTTCAATTCTCTCCCGGACTGGCCCTAATAGCATCGATTGACCATCCGGTTGAAAGAAAGTCTAGTAAGCCTTTTTTGGCCGCGTAAATTATTCACGCCAAGAAGAAGGAGATGACGAGCTTAATTTTGTTAACTTACATCGACACTCTAACAAGCTGCTTGTAGCTTTTATTGTGATTTTTATCGGAAAGATGTTAATGTTTATCATACACATATTACTAGATGCTTTCCAAAAAAAAGCATTACATGACATTCTTTACAGATAGAGTAGTTATTGATTTATTCAATCATTTCGATACAATTGTAACAAAAACTCTCAACCTCAATTTTATGCCCCTGCCCTAAAATGTTATGCAAACAATAAATAATATATTTCACAATGTAAAAATATTCAAAGTATTACTTAACGAGCCATCCATAAAGCAAGGCCTCAAACCCAAATGACCGATATTTTGGTTTGTTCCATAGTGAAAGAGCTTTATTGTTGCAGGAGTACTGTTGGGCATAAACATTTGAGTTGTGCTTAATTTAACGTAATATTCGTTGAAGATTACGTTATTCTAACTAGCCTTTCTCAACCGAATAACCTATAAGGGCGCTAGAGCATGTGTCTATCGCATACTGAATTCATTTTTCATGACATGCGCATTGTAATATGGAGCATGTATTATTAGTACAACACAATCGCAAAAGATATACGTTATAATCAACTCGATGCTGTACTAGCCCAAAAACCATTATTCGTTACCCGTTGAAAAAGGCTGCCGCCGTTCCATACAAACATGTTATTTCTCTTACAGCTTAAAATGCAAACAGCGATAGCACTTTTCCTTTACGACTTTTTTCCAGCGAAAATTATTCATAAATCATCTCCGTCACAAACAATCCTTCATATTCGCTTTATATTCGTATGCTTTATATTCTGTGTACAAATTCCTAACTGTGCCAGACAAGTATCATGAATCGCTTATCATGTGTATTTATTTAAATTGCTGTATAAATTTTTTTTAGAGAGTTTTTACGACTCAACAGAAAATACTTTGTTAGTGTTGTTGTTGATTTTTTTTTTAATCTTGGCCATGACAGAACAAGGGGAGTTTAAGTTGGTTCAACATATGTTACTTATTCCTGTTTCACATTGTTTACATATACGCCTCATCATAAGGTAAACCATGGAGCCACCCGTAATTAAACAAACAGCTGGATTTCTGCATGTTTTCTGACAACTGAGAACCGATTAGATTTTTACTTAAGCGTGTTCAACCTTTTTTTCAATCCAATTAGCGACCACGAAACTCACATAAAATATATTTAAAAAAACACGCACTGCCAAATAATGTGATTTGAAACAATGCAATCACTTAATATACATCACATTTTAAAACACGTCTATCATGTTTCTGCCTTTCTATTAATATGCATGATATATTACAACTTGTGCAAGTATTGAGACAAAACACAGCAAACAAACACTGGTCTGGTGTTATCAGATATTCGTGGCAACCAGAGCCATAATCTTTTCGAGCAATACATGGGATGTTAATTTATTACCAATTACAGTTAACTATCTATACAATTTCCTAACACCAAGTATCTTTTTTTAACTTACACTTCCAGGATTCGATCCCCCTTTTTAATGCCAGCCTGTTCCGCGGCCCCGTTATCCAGAACAGCACTGACGTGTTGCAGTGGTGCATAAAGCTCCCCGTTGATTGATCGCAGCTGCCCACCCTCACTGACTTGACCACGAACGTTAAACCCGAAACCGGTTTCTGTCTTGTAGATGGTCACCACACGGGGACCGTTCGGGTTTTCCTTCACCCCATTCTTCACTGTCGAGGTAACACAGCCACCACCCCCACCAGACGATCCGACAGGGATTGTAGTTGTGGGACCGGATTTGCCATTTTTCCCTTCCATACCTTCGATATGTTCTCTAGTTCTGGCGATCGAATTTCTGTATTCGTCGTACTAAAGAAGCACAGCGGAATAGCACGAACACTGCACAAACGGGTTCCAGCAAACTAGCCACTTTTCACATCTTTTTTCCTTTGCGATAAATTTATCAACTTACAGACACCCAGGCTTCAAAACACCCCTAACGCAGGCAACCGAAAGAATGCGAATGCTGGGTAAATGATAAAGTAAACAGTCAGCCGCACTCGCTAAGATAAAATAATTTACTAAACCGAAAGATATCGACCTGCCGAATTGTCAGAATTTGGTTCCTTTTTCGAGAGATAGGAAGAAATCCGCACAAGTTCCTAGTTCTACGAATGTGAAAATTGTATTTTATTCATTGGCTTTCTCTCTATCTCTCTCGTTTCTTCCCTTTTGACATTTGCTGTCATTCATAACGATTGCACTGTTGGCTGTGCTTATGGTCATTATTGGTGACGACATAAATGTATGTAAAGTTGCATCTACACGTTGGGATTGGCGCATCAAATTTCGTGTGAATAACATGCCTCCAATAATAACAAGTGAATAACAAGTTAAATACGATTTAACGATTTTAAATAAATTGTAATACTTAAACGAAAGGCTCAGTTGAAATTAATCTTTGATTGTTAAAGATTTTCTCACATGATTCATTCGTGGATCTCGTTTTAACAGTTGGACAATCAATAGCTGATATGTTTAACACGTCGAACGCGGCGCTACTTTTGTTCCGCTTTGCTGTGTGCGATGAGCTTCAAGTCATTCGCAATATTTTTTAGAAATCTTAGAAGCTGGTATACGGAAAGAACAATTACAGGACCGACGTAGCGTTGAAAATGTATAAAATTACTTTAAACATACATCTGTAGTCCAAGAAACTATTTATTCTTATTTATTCCTCTATATTTACTAATGAACGCAATGGCTAGACATGGTTCAATTCCCATGCGGAGCATCCCTCGTCAGGTCTCGTAAACCTGTGAAAGACCGGAAAGACCGCCTGATTAAAATACGTCCAGGATTTGTAATTAAAAACAAACAGGATTTCCAATATTTAATCAATGCTTGTAATGGTCAATGTTTATTTGGCTGACTGCATCTTACGTTTTTCTCAGGAATATACAATAAAAAAGAGAGTTGTAAACCATTTATAGGCTATATTTCAGTTTCTCACATTTACCTTTCACTGGCTTTTACGATTCAGTACGTTGTCCACCAGACGTATTTCATCTTTTCGAATGCTACCTTACGATTATGAGTTTTCATACAAAAAAGAAAAAATATTTTTTATCGCCAACTCCTGTAGTCTCGCCAAACGCAGTTTTCATATTATGTAGCATCTGAACATGACCGCACAGAATCGATGCTTGCACAGAAATGAAAATAATGACGATGATTTGTGAAGTAAAGTATGCTTAATTTTATGACAATACAATTTGATTATCTGCCTTCATTCGATTTTGATTCATGGGCAATAAGCCCGACGGTTGATGTTATTTTAAAAAGATGAATAATAAAAGATTTCTAGAGCGTCCAACAAGAGGATAATGGGTGTAGTCACAGGATTTTTCATGTTGTTTTATATTTATTTTCGGAGCTTTTCATAGTTTTGTTTTTTTTTTACGCTCACCGTACCACCTTCAAATTATTATTTACTTTTCTAGTTTTTAAATATCTCTACCTGTACTCACGGATACCTTCTCACTAAAGGTAAAATAAATAGAAAAAATAAATTTTGATATCTTTTTTCTATGTTTTGCCTCTCTGTTATTGTTACAACATTTCCATCGCGATAGTTCATCATTCAACATTTCTCTTCTGTAATTGATTTTTTTTCTTCCCATTTCACTGGACTGGATATTTTCTTAGTCATCTATGGTGTTTCTTTTCTCTCTACTGTAACCGCTCTAAAATGCAACGGTTTCAAAAGATTATTTTAAATTATCATACACGTTTTGGATCTACTAGTGGTTGCAAAAGACTCACATTTGACTGTAATAGCAGATTACGTTTGAAATCTGTTTGTGGCACGGAGCCATAAAGGACTTTCCATGAATTAGGCTGAACTTAACCAGCTGCTATTTGCTACAGTGGCTGTCGAAATGAATTTGACCGTTTCACTTGTCACTGGCAGAATTCCAAAAACCGATACTGATCGAGGAAGATGATGTGTTGATACTAATACATTACAAAAAGCAAAATCAAATGCGAATGCTACGAATCACTTCAAACTTCTGACGTTTATTACCATATCGCTTCGTCGAAAATTTTGTAATATCTAATATCTCCTGGTATTTCACCGATTGACAGTCAGGATCATTCTGTCCTTGTAATGCAGGACTATTCTACCTGCCCGCTATTTCACAAACAAATTTAAGTTATTTTAAAACAGTAAAAGAACCCCCATTCTTAGCGTGAAGCGTGTTTAAATTTACAGTAGCAAAACTTTTAATGCTGTCAGAAAAAGAACAGGATTTTTTGTTTGTGATTACGGGAAAAAATAATAAAAATGTTAGTAAATTGGCGTTCAGAATATTAACAACAGTTTGCCTACTGTACAAAATACGATAGTTTTTCCACATGTGCACAGGCATTCCCAGCTCGAAGCCATCGATGGCCAGTATCATTTGTCGTAGATCACATGCTTGCTCGCACATTACGCTAATGCTGTTTTTGTCACTTATGTTTCTATATCCTAATCAGATTCTTCGTCTCGATCATCAAACTCTGAAAGATCTACCGATTGCAGCAGTGAGCGTGAAAGTGCATACTCAATCAGGGCTAAATGACAAAACACGTATTGGTCCGGCATCTGTATTGAGTAGGCCCGTTGTGAACGAATTTTTTCCACCGTACCTTTAATATCGGCCGTACCGACATCTTCGAGGCGCGATATGCATATGTCCAACGTGATGAACGTACCCGTTCGGCCGATTCCGGCGCTACAATGCACCACTATCGGTGGGCCACGGGGATGACCGGCCCAAAGATCACCTAGTGCACGCACCATCTCAGCTTGCTTTTCACGGGCACGTTGCAGGAAATTTAGCATGGCTTTCGCCGACGACGGTACTCCGTAGTCGGGCCAACTGGTAAACTGCCAATGCGATACGCATCTTACTTCATCAGTCTGTAATAAAGTATATTTTGCTTCAGTAGACATTCTTCTATTACAAATACACTATTACTAACCTTAATATTTCTTATTTCCAACTCCACCACCGTGTAATCTTCATTAGTTTCTATCGACATTGTTCGCAATCGAAATGAACCGTACTCCGCCACACCACCTTCAGTCGGTTCCCAATACTGGCCACACTTTGCGCGACCCCGCTCCATTACCCTAGTCGTCATGACGATCAGCAAACAGTGCTGTTCCCAGACCATACGCCAAAAGTCATATGACGTTTTTGGCAACGGACCCTGTGTAGAGATATATGCATTCTTTTGCTTATAACCGTCGACGAAATTCGCATTGATGTAATCCGTCGTGGGTTCATCCTCTTCCTGGGACAGTACAACGCGACTGTGATCATAACAGAGCACATCCGTGTATCGATTCTTTGCTAAGTTATTTCTTAACCTGTAAAAAAATGAACACTTGAAGTCAGTTATCATTTCAAAATAAATAGAACAAACAACTAGGTGTACTGTGGTTACTTACTTTGCGTGCGTAAAGGTACCATCTGGAGCGCGGGCTTTTATTTCAGTGTATTCGCGGATTAATCCCATTTTCCCCATTTCTCGGACCATTTGCACGATTTGTTCGATCGTTTTTGGGTCTCCCTCTGCACCGGCCAAACTGTCGTCGTCGCTAAAGCCTGAAGAAGCACTACTCGGAGGGTTCTCTGTCCAATGTTCACTGGTGTGGTGATTATGATGTCCAACATGGCTTGCATGATTTGTTGGAAGATGTTGATTGGCACCGACTGCTGCTATGTTGCTAATATCTTCCACATTTAAGTGATCCTCTACCGTAGAGCCATTTTCTGGAGATATTATTCGGTGATTGTGCGAACTCACGAACTCTACGTCCAATAGTTCCGAGTCAACACCAGCTAGAGAATGGTTTCTTTCCAGTGTACCTGTTCCAGCAGCTGTCGCCGAAATGCCCGCACTTCCCATCACGGGACTCACGCCATTCACTCCATTAAGATCGGTGGAATTGTTTAGCGATGCTTGTGGCTGCTGCTGTTGCTGGCCCACTGTTGCAATGATTTCGTCTTCACGATTAGTCATCGATTTGTAGCAATGTAGTAACCTGAAAACATATTTAACATTCATCAATATTGGTGAAACGACTATGCAAGTGACTTTGATACATGATGTAACACCAGTTGAAGTTGAAAATAATTAAACATGACATACGCTAGGAAGACACATTACGAACAAAAAATTAAAAAAAGATAAGCAGCAATACTATGTAAAATCATAAAGAAAGAAATCATCATAACGATGACCAACTTAATGATTATCTCACTAGTGACTGTAGTGATGAAGAAATTTGACATCCTTCGCATTTGCAGACACATACAAACAAAATAAGTTATGCTCATTTACTGCAAATGATACCATTTTTTTATTCTAGAAAAAAAAACATCATTGTGACGTGTGGCTAGAAACTATTGTCGAAAAATATTATTTGTATATGTTGGTTTTTTTCTTCTTGGTTTTTGTTTCTTAAGCATTCTTCTTTACTTGCATCTCAACCCTGCAAACGGTGAATAACAGTTATACAGATAAAAAAAACCAAATTCTGAAAAATTCATAGAATGGCTTTTTGTGGCAAAATGTGTGAATGACATGCTTTTATGGTGAGCGAATATGATTCGGTGAAATTCTGATGCTCGATTAAAGGATGCATTAATGTAGAGTAGAAGGTTAATTTCGTGTTACCTTAAACTTGGCATGCACAATAAATGACGCAGTCCAACACCCAGAAACTGTATGATTTGTGCGTCCTGCGGAAGGAGATACCAATTTTTTATTGGGAACAAAAATATCAAAATTTTTAAATCCCACATAACAAAACTTTTTCTTCATAGATACTTTGTTTTATGCTAATGCTAATTCATCAAACTGTATAATTAGCCAAAAAATGGCTTGTTGACAGTGGCTCTAGTTCCAGTTGTAATAAAAGCGATAACGACGATTAAAGGAAATCATTTGCATTGCCACAATACAACCAAAACTGAATCAACGTCAGGTGCTATCAGAGAATAATGGCCACATCATACACACAAGGGAATAAGAAGGATATGCGATAAAGGAGTGGTTCAATAAAGAATGTCAGAAACAGTACTGAACACCATTTTATAAAATGTAAAAATAAAATAAAATAAAATTTTGTATAAATCCTACTCACCATGAGGAATGATCGACTTCTAGAGTGCCACCCAACCGAACTGGTAGAGATTCTCTAGGAACATGTAAACTCAGCTGCGGTATTGATACGGTGAAGACACGTTCGCGCAATTTCTCTCGCACAAACAACCTTAGTATTTTGAAAGGTGCTTTAAACCAAAGTGGCGCTGTTACAATCAATACCTTTTTCAACCTTGCAGGATAACCGCCCTGAAATAGAAAAAAATAATCCAAAATTAATAAACCTGCGAAAGAATAAATGTCCTAAATGATCATTTTAGCTTGTTACGTCTTGGACGCCGGTCAGGAGATGTATTATAATACAGCAATAACCTACACGCAGTGCATCTAACACAAAAAGTGGAAAACATTTACGCACTTTTCTTTCTTTCTTCTTCTTTGCTTCAATTGAGCTGAACAGAGGATAATCAGTGAAAGAGAACTCCTGACACAAGCATCCTGACACAATGCAAAGGGGGAAAACAAACCAGAATAGCAGCTGGGTAGAAACCGCTTTACAACACAAGCACATACAATTGTATGATAGGGAACATGCTTTAGGGGAATTAAACGTCACTGGAAAATGTGAAATGCAAAAAAAAACACAATTTTTAGGTCGCTCTGTAAAAAGAGGATTTCTGAGGCATAATTACTTTCATTTCAACCATTCCAAGTTTAATGAAATGCTTGATAATCTAACGTTTTTGAAGACATTTTGTATGTAATGTATTCATATTCATTAATTGAGGTAAAAAGCAAAAGCAAATAAATTAAATTGAATAAATTGTAATAAAATGGTGACATACATTAGTATTCCATCATAGTACAGCCCTTTCACTACGAAAGTTTCAGAGAACAATGACGGTAAAACGAGACTTAATAGGCAAAGTTTTGTTCCTACAGGAAAAAACTATAATAATGTCGGTCAAAAAACCTGAAACTTAGAAATATATTTTTAGCCCTTCGTAGGGTAAAAAGAATACTTGATCCAACGCCAAATCACGCCCTTGAACAAGGACAACATTCGGATGTCGTTCAAACATTCTGATGTCGTTCAAACATTCTGATTCTTTTGCATATATGGACGAGTTACTAATATTTATGCAATTTAAACACACACACTTCTCGCATGATCACATTCATGATCTCTTGCTTGCTTTGTTTAGTTCTTATTTTTCGCTGTAAAAGTCAATACAACTACTGATTCGAAACAGCATCTGTGCTTTCTCCTCCCATATGCACTCTATTTTAACGATAATAATGGCATCATTTTAATTGTGATTGGTTGTGTTTTTTTTTTTTTTAATATATTATCTACATTAACAACACATTTTTATTTTATTTCATCGGTCTTTCGTCGCTTTGTCACGCCTGATTTAAGATAATTTTGATGACATTCAAATTATGTAAAATCGATGCTTCTTACAGGATCGGCTATCGGTGAAAATGCGTAGGATGACAATGACAACCAAACTCGGCTCTAAATGTTTC
>KB685835.1:0-14859 GCA_000349165.1 Anopheles christyi
TTTAAAATCATTATTGTTTTTATTATTAATATTTTTATTAGTGTTATTTTTATCATTTGTTTTTAAATATAATTTAAATTTTACCTTTTTTGTTCCCATAAATATATCTTTTACATGAAATTTAATAGTTTACTCTAACCGATAAATCTAATTAGAATAAATCTACAATTGCTTTATAACTCATCAATCTAAAGGTACGAACCACGCAATCCCTCATAATTCCTGTCGATTTTTGGCGACCTAGAACGGAGTCACTGTTTTTACTTTCGTTCAACTGGTTTGTACTACTACTGTACGGGGCGGACGCTTTGGGGTCATCACTCATACCCGTATGTAACGAGCGAGCGAGGTTTATTTCACTTTTACGTGTTATTTGTCGGGTTCTCCCTGCCTTCCCGCTGGTCCCCACAAGTCAAAGGGCACGAACAAGAAATTCACTTTTGACATGCTAATCATCCATTAAAGCTGAAGGCTCCTGCCAGTCCCAAACGGGGTTGAAGTGTGGTGGGAGGTTACTTGTTTTGTTTTTTTTTTCACCATTTCTCGCCATCACTCTTTAAAAAATAAAAAAAAAGCGAAAACTGCATCGAACAGTTCTGTTACGCGCCGCGTCGCCGTTGAAGATGGCGGTATCCAATTATAATGCTTCCGGCATTGGGGACCATTTTTCACCGCATATCGTCAACTGGACCGAGCGCCACACAAGTAACACGAGCAGCTATAACGGAGGATATGTATATTTTTATTTGTATGTATGTTTGTTGTTGTTTTTGTGCCTGTAGTAATGCGAGGCTTCCGCGACATGGATTAGGGTCCCTTTTCGAGGGACCAACTGCCTACGATGCACTACACTGAAGGCACCCTGCTTGTACATTAAGGTTGTTGAAAATAGGAAATAAAATTCACTGTTAGCGCTTATGTCTCGCGTTTTGTGTAAGGGGAATGAATTTAATGCAAAATTGATTGAACGTGTAACACAAAACGAAACAAAATAATGGGAATTCCAATAAAAAAATATAGATTTTTTATTATGCTTCAGCAGCATCTGTAGCGGCGGTATTGTTAATCAAGGGAAAATAAATCGAATAAACGAATTGATTTATAAGGTGCAAAAATTTCAAAGGCTTTCAAACCTCATCTTTTGATTGTCTTTTTGACTTTTTGACTGCTCGTGACCTATTGACATAAAGCGCGATGTTTTAAGATAAAAGAAAAAAATATTCGAAGATTATTTTACTGCTGTGGTATCACTTTGCTAACCACAATAATCAATTGGGTTATTTTGTAATTTTCTTCTCGAAACCAGGTATACATTTCATTTTTGTAAAATTAATATATATTGAACACAGCCTTTGTATTTCAATGCGTGGCTCAACAATACGATCGCACAGGGCTCTAATCTAGAATGAATTGAGCTGATGATGTATTTTGTTTTATAGAAACTTTGTGCTGGTCTCGTAGTACAGTCGTAAGGTCGTAAGCTCATTCGCCTCTAGCCACAAATACCAAAGCTTTTTTAGTGACTATGGACCAGACATCCACCATCTTTGATTATTGTGTGAAATGATAAAAATAAGAACAATTCATTTGAAAGTTTTTTTTTAACATTTAAAATATAAGGATAATTTTTTTTATCAAGATGATCAAACTTGAGGTTAAGAGGTTTAAAAGAAGAATAAGGTCGGTTTGGCCGCAGAAAGACGTCTATCAATATTCAACGAACTAGGTGGCGTATTCCATGTTCTTATTTTGAACGTAGAAGAAGAAGGAATATACAACTAACTCGTAAATAATCCTTTAAAGAAATCAATTTTAAATTTAGTCGAAATAGAACTTATTGGACTAAATATAAAAAAATAAACAAAGCCAAATGTATTCAAACACAAGTTTAAATTATTTACCTTTTTTTTATCAACAAAACAACGTGGAAGGAACTTAGGAAATACAATGTTTAAAAGAATTGTTTAATTTCACCACGATGAAGGTGTTTCTCCTGGTGCAAAGGGCAGACCGGTGAGCTAATGGATGACGCGCCGGCTCCTGTAAAGGGTGGACGTAGTTCAATTCTCATCCGGACTGTCCCCCGTAGCAAGGCCTGACTATCCGGCTACGTGGTCTAGAAAGCCTGTATAAGGCCGGCATGACCTCGTAGGTCGTTTACGTCAAGCAAAAAGAAGGTGTTTCTAATATAACAGTTAAAAAAAAACCAATTCCTCATGCAGATACTTGTATCCGCGACAAAAAATACCACGGATACAAATGGACACTATACAACGTGTATTCATTTTGCCTCTTACCACCTTAGTATAAAACTATTTTGTGTTGATGAGTATCGGAATGGAAGCCGCCACTATGACCGGATTCGATAATGCAAGCTTTAGTTTTTTTATTACATGTAAGAAAATTTGCAATTTCAAATCGCGACATTTTCTCCTTCTTCTTTATATATCGCGGTACCACCATTATGAGTTTTTTTTCTAACACGGCTTTCAGGACAAAGTGAGTACTGAAATTTTTTTTGGTGCATGGTTTTGACCACAAATCGCAAAATTTCAGCTCTAAATGAATATTTAAAAAAAGAAAGTTATTTTACAATGTTGAATTCTATAAACAGAGCAAGCAATAATTTGAGATTAAAAAAACGCCTCCCGCATCGTGGAAGAATCCCCTACAGATTGGCTCGCAGATTTGGTTCGATAAAAATGGGAACGAACGTTGACGTGTGGAAAAGTTGGTTTTCCTCTTGAGCTCCCTGTTAGAACAATTTTCCAAAAATATTATAAATAAATAAATAAAAAAACAAAAAAATAACAGCTTTTATATCAGGCCTACTTTGATAAAAGGAAACGAGAGTCAAATAACATTCGCAGAGGATGGATTGTGGGTCGATTGTTTACTGTGCTGCTGCCGGTGGTTAATTCTGTTAACTAATGAAATAAAAATAAAAATTTAATATAGTAATGGCGAAGATTTGATATTTTGATAATTCTTGCGCTACAAATTTACAAATATCAAAACAGAGCACTGTTGATTTGCTATTTCGCAAATTATGACAGCAGAACACTTGGATAAACTTGGAGGAGGATTTCAACATTTGAGGTAAAGAGCACACTCGATAACTAATAATATAAAATAACTAATAATCTCTTACGATTGAAATACTATCTCTCGTGCCTGAACGAAACATAAGAATCAACGTTTTGTTCACCGTATGGCAGTAATATGAACTTTGAAATATCTCCAAAATGAAATCAATCTTCCTTGCTTTCTTAATAAAAACCTCCATCGTATTTTACTTCTTCAACGTATGTCGAACCATAACGCTCTTATTGAATCCAATGTGTCACCTGTGTCTGGGGCTAGCTTCATTGAGCGGGCTGACCCTATAGTAGTAATGTGTTTCGTTATATTGGTCTCATAGTATTGGACGCCAACAACATGCGAACTACGGTCCGAAAGCAACGAAAGGGAGCAAAATAAATTATCTCTCTATGACTCCCTAGTTGTGCAAGTTTGTGTGTGTGTGTGAGCAAGCAACTGGGATGCGACGACACAAGCGTCAAGTTCCGGACAGTAATGATGGACCTACCGCACCATCCCCCCAGGGAGGGGGGGGTGGTGCGAAACTGAAACCCGGTACCGCCTTCTGTCTGAAGTAAACAAACATTCCACTGCAAAGTGGCAAAGGCGCCGGGAAGAGTTGACAGCGTGCCGTTCGCACGGAAGCGACGATGATGCAAGCAAAGGAAGGATTGAAGTGGGAACTTCCTCACTATCTTTCCTTCTCGACTCCCCCTCTAAACAAAGATGAGCCAGCGAAAGTAATCTGATACACCCGCACCGACCCACCCCACCGGGTGTTGTTGTCGGGAATGACCCGAATCCGGGCGTTGAAGCGAATCCCCCAAATCGACCGACCAACTGACATTCGCTTACTTGAAAGTAGTTCATTTATCTCCCAGTTTGAAGCACTCCGTTACGCTTCTTGTGGCACTTTCTTCCAATTCTTTTCCCTCCATCGCTCTCTCTAGAGCAGTGCAGTAATGCAATGTCCACATCGTTGCCCACACAGTTACTTAGAAGCGGACCGGCGGACACCGACGACGACGACGACAACGAGAAGGTTGACATTCTTTTCTTCTCGCTGTCGGGGACGAGCAGTCATCTTTGCAATGTAGATGAATCGTGTCCAACGGAGAACCCGCACTGCCATCGGTTCCATTAAACGATCATTGTTCACGGGTGAAAGCAAAGCGCTCCCGAACGGTGTGACGCATCGGTCATACCAGCCGGGCGCCATTCGGTGGCCAGGATACGCTTCCTTACCGTGCGGGAGAGCGAGAAAGGGTAGTGTGTAATGAAAAAATACACATCTCCCACTCGGGGACAACCCCCCCCCCCCTTGGGCAGATGGATGGCAGGGAGATGAAATGATGCTTCACTTGACAGCAACGTCAACAGAGACAGAAAGTAAATGCACACACAAGCTGCAGTCGCAGGAACGCATCAGGGCGCCCTGTTTTGGCGGAAAGACCGGCCAGAGAAGGACAACCGGATGACGGGTTTTGTGTAGCATCTTTAGAATGTTCGAAGTAACGCTCGCTTACCGTGTGGAAGTGTTTGTTTGTTTGCACAAAGGACATCCAAACACTCTGACATAATCGATCAACCGATTCAAACTGTTTGAATTAAGTTGTCCTTGTGTGTGGGGAGTTGGAGTTCCTGCAGAAAAGTAATAATGAATTGTAGTAATAATAAGAATGTTGAACCTAATGCAATGATGAGCTTGTAACAAAATTTGTTTCGTCTAGTAAAACGGTCTCACAAACAAATATAAGTCTGTAGGAGTGTTTGATAGACACTCTGGCTTCTTGAGGAGTGATCGAATAACAAGTCCCTTCAGTTGCAATTGCAGTTTTTAACTTTTAGAGTTTTTGAGACTAGAATCAATTTTGACAAAAAGTGTAGTCAAATAGGAAAGAACCTTAAAATATGTGTACTTTCATTGATAATTTTTATTTCAGTTCTTCAATATCTGAAAAAAAACTCACACTAAGTGTGATCACTTATTCTTTCAATTACTCAAGTATCACATTTAGCTGCTATTATGCTAGTTATCTTGTATTACAACTTAAAAAAGGCTTTATTGAGCTGCTCCAAAAAAGTATTAGACAGTACAAAACATAATCTTAAATTCAAGCTTCAAGTTCCCTTATGCTTGCTAACTTCGTTTAGGTCATGAAAATTCAGCTTTTCAAAGCTATCATATTTTTTTGGCCTTTTTTGAAAAGATTGGTTTTTTGGATTATTTCCACAAATTTCAACACCCACTTCACCCCTGTAACGATAAAATTCCCCCCCGTAGGATGGAATCCTCCTCAGATAGACTCGATTTATTTTGTAAATCGTGGACGTGGGATTCCAAATTCCCAAATTAATAGTTGCTTAAACGCTGTTTCCTTAGAAGTTGGATTTAGGTACTTCAAAACTCGAGCTAAGCGAATGCGCTTGGTCTCGAAAAATTGCGTATCTTTCGTTTTTTTTTTTTGGTATAAATTATTTATTATTTATTTTTTCCATCATTACGGCCATTTAGGTTGCCGTATTATCAGCACATTATGCTGAGAAACTACAATATTCTCAAGGCATTTCCTCCTGTATACATTTACAAAATGTTTTTTTTACAACTGTTTTACAAAACAGTTGAAGGATAAGATGGTTTTGGTTATTGTATTTGTTGTTTGGTTATATCATTCAGTTTTCAGTAAAATATGTCATTATAGAAATTATATAATCAAATAAAAGATCTAGCCAAACAACGGACTGGATATTATTGATCTTATTATTGATTAATATGTAAATTTTGCCCACTACCTAGCGTACTGATGTTGAGCGATCGTTGCTCACGAGCTTTAAATTCCTTGCTGAAATAAAACCGTACCCTAGCCCAGGATACTAGCGATCGATCACATCGCAACCCTTAAAACCACCACTCATTAAAAGATAAATCTTTACTACATTTTTAATTAATCCTGACTGTCAAAACAAATAACGCACCGCACCCTTCGATGACTTTATTCGATACGCTCTGATTGACAGATACTCGGAGCATTGAGGCGCGCACGCCAGCGCAAACTCCAGACGCTCTAACATCCATTACAGCGTACCGCACTGTACAGGGAACAATTTTCCGACTTCATTTGCGCGAAGGCATGACAGAAATTAATTGCAATTACAATTACACGCCAGTGCCGCTGACCGTTTGGTGACAGGATTAATTTACCATTTTTCCACCCCGAGACTATTTTTCACCCTTCCATCGTCTGGCCTTGCTGGTGACCATCTAGGGGAGCATGCGCCGAAGCGACATCGCTCGTCGATGAGCAGGCCCCAAGCAAGGCGACGGCCAGTCTGCGCGATCCTGTTTTGGAGCAAATCGTTAATGATCGGAAGATATATTATAAATTGATGAAAGCGCATGCGCCCGAAGATGTCATTTGCATCATAATTTATATGATTGCTTACCTGGGTGAGCTTGCCAAGTGCAACTAGTGCACCTGACGGACGTACTGTTTTACCAAAAACAAACCTGCCAGTTCACTTTCAATTTTCCCTAAAACAGAACAGCACCATGGATGTTGGAGCGTTTGGAAAGCGTTTCTGATCTCATCAATATCTCACGCACATACTTTTGCTTCAAACGGGGTGAGGCATTCCAATTTTGCGTATTATCTGCACCATTTCTGGGCAGCCGTTTTGGTTTGATTGCTAAGATGACGCCAACTTCGTGCAAAATCCCCCCTGAGACCAGCTCTAGCCAACGTTTCCGAGCCAGGGCTTTTGCTGCCGGTTCTGATAATGATGCCCAAACACATTTAAAATATCTCTGCTGTAGATTAGACATTCAGTCGTGTAGTTCGTTGCACGAAAATTCCTCTGCAAAACACTGGTTTCCACCTCCCCCACCGGTTAAAAGCGATGCAGAACTCCGATATCCTTAAATTGTCTGTCCGAGCGTGATCGGTAAGCATTCTTGTGTAATGATGCTGATTATTTGAAAATCATACAGCAGTTAGGCTATTTTTCTAATTAACTGCACACTCGTGCCAACGAGTGCCCGAGCCGGACTGCACCATTTTCCCTTAATAGGATTTTTTGTATCTTCCACGGAGCACCGCCGACTGCCCTAATGCGGTGGCAATTATCCGAGGATGTGGATCCACCTGCATTCACGCAATCTGGTACTGTCGGTTGCGTTCAAACGCGAAAAGCCGCATCGGAAAAACGGTGCAGCGTTCCAGTGGTCACACTGTATCCAACGGCATAGAGGAATAGTTCACGACGAGGTGTCGTACGTTCAGGATGTTCGTGTCATCGGTCACTCTGCTGTTGGGATGCGTACTGCTTTTGCTAGTTCCTTCCAGCGCCATCGTGTACGTGCGCATGAAGAACGAGCGTGGACCGATGGCGGCCCGTGCCGGCATACAGTGTCTCGAGCTGCTGAGCCACACCTACTTCCATGCGAGCGAATCATCGCAGATTGAGAATATTGTCATCTTCTATCTCCAAAACCTGAGCTCACCGGCACGAGAGATCCTGCTCGGGTATCTGCAACTGCATCACACCGGTTACGACATCCATGACGATGACGACGAAGATGATGATGATGGTGATGGCCATGATGGAACCTCGTCCCAGTTCCAGCTGAAGCTCATGTCCGACAGCGCATCGTCCGGGGACATCCGAAGGGCACAGTTCATGGACCACAAGCAGATCGACTACTACGTCATCGTGATCGACAGCTTCGATGGGTTGCGGCGGGCGCTGGCCCGCATCAGCTCGACGGCGGCATTCAATCCGCGCGGCAAGTTCGTCGTGCTGTACAACAATCCGAACGATCGTGACTCGGACCACGGGCTTGCGCGTCAGGCCCTGATGCTACTGTTCATCGGCCATCACTCGGTGAACGTGCTGTTCGCATTTGCCACCGATGCCACCAGCTACCACGTGTACACTGGCGACCCGTACCACGGTGCCACGGACTGTGGCCAGATGAAACCACTCAAGGTGGCGACGGTCGTGAACGGGAGCTTCGCAAGCCGTGCACTTTCCACGGCCATGATCAACATCCCGAAGGTGCCGCCCGAGCTGGAAACGTGCACGTTTCTGCTGTGCACCCGTGTTGCGCCACCATTTATCGATCTCGACTGTAGCCGGGGGTTGGAGTTGCAGATTATGGATTTGTTGCGCGAATCGATGAAGTTCAAGGTGAACGTCTCGTGCAGCGAGATGGACCGGGGTGAACTGATGCCCGATGGGAACTGGAGCGATCTGCTTGGGTTGATGCGGGCGGACGAGTGTGACATCATTGCCGGGGGCTTAAGTCCCGACTTTGACGTGCACGATGAGTTCGGATCGACGACACTATACATGCAGGACTATTACACCTGGTTTGTGCCGGCCGCTGGTCCCGATGCCCGTTGGAAGCTGCTACTGTACATCTTCGAGGTGAGCACCTGGGAGCTGTTCGCTTGTGTGCTGTTTGTGTCGGGATTGGTGTGGCGCTTCGTTGCCCATTTTCTGCCGGAGTGTGCCGCCCATCGGGAGCTGTCCATGTGCTTCCTGAACACCTGGTGCGTGTTTCTGTGCATCTCCGCCAACAATCGGCCAGAGTGTAATGCGCTGAGGATGCTGTTTATGGGGCTGACGCTGTACGCGCTCAATGTGACCACCATCTACACTAGCATCCTCATTACGATGCTTACCAACCCACCGCTTGCCTACCAGGTGGACACGATCGAGGAGATTCTAGCGAGTGGTGTGCCGATCGGCGGTCGGCTCGACAGTGAGGACTGGTTTATGAACGATTTTGCGGACGATCAGCTTGTGTCGGTGCAGTATAACGCTACGTCCGAGTTTCAGCCTTCGCTCGTGAACCTGCAGGCAGTCGTGGAGGGCAAACGATCACTGCTGATGAGTCGGTTGTACGTGCGCAACACCAAGTACTACGGGCTGGTGCACGGGTTGTCGAAGGATATGTTTGTAACGCAGATCGAGATGATAATGGAGAAGGGATTTCCGCTTCTGCCCAAGTTCAATCGCATCCTGTCCAACCTGATCGATATGGGCATCATGCAGAAGCTGTGGAATGACTTCCTGTACAATGTTACCATACTGGACCGGATACGGGCCAATCGGGCACTCAGCGAGGAGGACATTATTGCTGCCTCGCCGGAGGTTGTCCTTACGCTGGATCATTTGCAGAGCGCCTTTGCACTGTACGGGATAGGGTTGTGTTTGTGTGTGGTAGTGTTTCTACTGGAGTTGCTGTCGAAAACGCGCTGGATGAAGCAGGTGCGGGATATGCTGATGCGGAAATGGGATGTATTGCTGGTATGGTTACAGCTGAAGGAGCGTACAAGTGTCGAAATGACGATTAGACCACGGAAGACGCTTAGGTTCAGGAAGACTTTGAAGTAATTGACAAAAGAATATAAAAATAATAATTTAACAAATTCCTGAAAGCTTTCAAATACATTGTATGTTTATACGGGTTTTGAGGTTTATGAGTGATAGTAAAACCACTTTTTGATCAACATGTTTACTCGGGCGTTCATCACCTAGCGTTCATAATGGTACCAGCTAGTTAAGATCTTATAAAGCTCATTCCTTCAGCTGTTTTCAAAACGTTGAAGATTATTATTCTTCTGCTTTATACAACAATACGCGGAACTTTGGAAAAGTCTGGAAGGGAATCGATGCCAATTGGCCTTATAGGAGCCGAACTATCTATACAATAGACCAAGAATCTTTAAAGTACTGATCGCTTACTTAAGGTTTCAAACACGCCCGAAATACGTGAATACTTTTCAAACATAAATAAATTGATTGTGTTTATTTAAATTTTATAGTAATTTATGAATAATAATAATAATGATTATTAAAATATCTAAAAAATGGTTATAAACGGTTCTATTGCGAGAATGATATAGAAAATTTTTCCAATAACAAACTATCTACTTTTTAAATTAAGTTGGAATACAGTTGTTACAATGCACCAAAAATTTGCTTTTGGTAAATATAATTATTAATCTTTATTTGAGCAATTTTTTAGAAGACTTATATGTTACAGGAATAGTATTGAATTCGTTTTAAAATTTTATGATTTTAAGGTTAAAAAAAACTGCATAACTTGATATGTTTAAAGCATTAAGGCTTTATTGGAGCTTTGAAATCCAACATACAGGCCAAATAAATTCGAAATAATGCGACTGCTTTAAATTAAATTAATAATGTCTTTGTTGATAAACTTGGGATGTCATAGTTTCTGAAACTAAGCAAAACAAGCTTAGTAACGTGACTAGCAAAGACAAAATTTGCTGACAACAAATTAAAAATTGGTGCTTAAGTGGCAAACATTTGTAATACGAAGTCAAAAGTTGGAGCTTCAGAGCCAAAAATGGGTAATTGAGAGACAACATTTAGCTGCAATGACTGGGAGTCAAAAAGGCACAAGCTAAATTAACTCATATGCCGGTTACCCAACGAAGTTATCCTTGGGTGGATGGCCTCATCTTTAAAGTTGGTTTCAATATCTGGCCTAAATATTCTATTTTGTATTAGTATTCGTAAAACGTTGAATACTAACGGGGTTTTCATAGGATTTTGATATTTTATAGGATATTTGTGGAAAGGATATTTCACAGTAAAATGAAAGAAAACGTGTTTATAGTGAGATGCAGGACAACCAACATGATCTGCATTGGTGAGAACATGCTAGAGCTCCAAAGCAAAATAGACGAGCGGATACGAAAGATAAAAACTAACAGAAGATTAATATTAAACTATCAATAAATATTGTGGAATTTTAATGCAAAACCTCGCGGATTAAATGAAATTTTAAATATCAAGAGATCAAGTTTATATCAAGAGATAGGCAATTGCATTTCTCAATGGAGAAATATATTTTGTAGTGTAATCAATCTGTTTTTATACATACTATTGTGATTCCACCTTTTTAAATTCGAAGTTGTTTGCGTGAAATTCTCCCGTAATGACATTAAAGGACAATTTGTGAGTTTAAATTGCAACCAAAATTTAATATTCCTATATTCCTATAAAAAAAAAACCCTTTTTTTCTCATTTTGAAACAATTGTAACAATTCATTGTTAATATTAATGTTTAACATCACAGTTCATAACACTCTTACAATTCGTCCTCGCTGGTGTTTTCAAAAACATTTTCAATGATGCAATCGTTAATGTTTTCATCGCCGTCATCACTATCTGCTGAAATTGCATCATTCTCAGAGCCTACTTTAATTTGATTTAGGTCATTTTTATTTTCAAAAAGATACATATATAACAGCTAACAAATGACCAAAATTATTGGTCTGCTCATAGGAGAAGGCCAAGGGAACGATAAATTTAAAAAAATGCCACTATTTACGAATGCCTAATGGGAACTAGTTTCAAAACTAATATGTTTTTCTTGGCCATATAGCTAGTACCAAACTATTTTCCATGTTGAAAACCCAGCCAACACCAACAAGACGGATTGGTGCCATAAACCGGAAGCCGGAACCGACGTAAATTTGCTTCCAAATTTACAGCGCCACCCCTGTGAAGCTTTTGTGAAGTAATGTGCGACGAAGTAAAAAGTAACAGCAAGCGATTCCGGAAAACACTTCACCCTGTGCTGTACCCGCCAGAAAGTCACCCGATACGCCTTTTGGCTTGCGATCGAAAATTTGGAAACAGCTCAAGCTAGATAGACAAATAAAGTTGTCTGCGGTGGCGATTATGGTATGATAAATTGTTTGCCCCTTGGTCGTTATCTCGATGCGTCGTACCATACTGCACCAGCGAAAGGGAGAACGCAAGTGCACTATAAAGATGACAAATCACTGTAATTAAATCTGTATAAATTAAATAAACTACTTCTCTTATATTCTTATCGCTACAGTTCCTTGCAAGTGAAACAATCGATTCCTCATTTTTTTCTTTCTATTGTTTCTACAGATATTCGTTACGTTTGCTGGATACGAGTCCACTTTCGATTGCCGTCACGAGCACATGCTCGCGGAAAGGCGACTCCGTCATCACTCCTAGATGGTGGGTGCAGTACGAGGGACGATGTAAGTAACGCCTCAAAGAATTGTCCAAAAGCTGAGGATTCATTCTCGATATATCAACATTATTATAAATCCAATTTAGATATTGCTGCACTAGCCAATGGGACCCAATTCTTTCGATCGTGCGTGCAGCGTGGTTTGTATCACGTTGTCGTTGATATGAGCGGACTTTCGGCCCTCGGTCCCTGTACCTATCGGCTCGGGTACAATCGCAAGGGGGCGGAAGAGTTTCGAAGCTGGCCATTTCGCAATCTAAGCGCACCGTCCAGGATCAAAGTACAGCAGCAGCGCCACCGGTGGCTCGTGATGATCAAGTGGGAAAAGAGCAAGCTGGACATACACGTGATGAACTACTGTCTGGCGGTCAGTAAGGGACGGCGGCAGCGTACACTCTGCCAAGCGCTCGGTAACTCCATCAATCGGCCACCGTGTGATACAATCGCCGTCAACGACTATCTACACCGGTTGGCACCATTGGAGGAGCGTAAGCTGGACGGGAAGGTTGAGACGACGATCGCGTGCACTGGTACCCGTACCCGTCAGCTCATCCGGGGCATGAAACCGAACGTGACGTACTTTGTGGACGTGTTTGCAATTCACTCCCAGCACAACAATCTATCGTTTCTGCTGAGTTCCACGCAGGTGCAACTAAATCGCACTCGTCCGACACAACTGCTCGAGGGAAAGGTTGTCGTTGGCAAGCTGTCGACGCTCGGTGGAATCTCGTTGTTCAACTTTAAGGTACCGAAACGTTCGACGAACAATTTCTTCAAGCTGCATCTAACACCCTGCGGCGGTACAGTGAGTCTGGAGGTGTTGAAGAAAAAGCGCCGCATTATGGAGCCCGTCCGGGATGTGTACTATCCGCGCACGATCACGGTGCGAAATGTTCGGCCGGGGGAGCGATATCTGATCCGGGTAATTGAGACCGATGATACGTCGCGCCTGAACCGAATACAGCTGGCGGTAAGCTCGCGGGAAGATTTTCTCGATTTACCACGGATGCCGCACAACACAACGATCACGGAGTTGGTGCCGTTGCGAAAGTGTCACTCGAGTACGATCGCTTGGTTCGGCTCACCGGACAAGGATGTGACGTGAGTTTTTTACAACATAGTCAACGGCATTCTGTAACATTTTTTAAACATTTTTTTTTTAAATTTATTTCAGATACTGTGTTTACGTGTTTAAGCTTCCAAAGACGCAATACTACACCAACAATGTAAAGATCCCGACGTACTGCGAGCTGGAAAGCCGTGATGTCTGCAATCATCCCCAATTCCACAACAAACACTGTTTGTAAGTAGACTGCATCTCTTCAGCTAAGAACACTAGAACACTGCCTCTAACTGCCATTTCTATTTAAACAGCAACGGCAACGAGTTCAATCCGCTCTCGCTGGACATTCCCAACCTGCTGCCCGAGCATTACTACACCGTGTTTGTGACGGCCATCTCGTCACGGGGACGTAGCCTGCCTTACAAATCGGTACGCATCAAGACGGCCCCCTACTGTCTCGATAGCAATCAAATTCCAACCACGGGTGGTATTGGCACTGGGAAAGGTGCAATTAAAACGATCGGCTTCCGGAAGGCTGGAGGGCAAAAGCGTCGCAATACGGCCGCCACTACCAAGAACTCACTGTCGGAGAGGGGTGCCACACCGAAGCGATCCCGTAAGCAACGGGAACCATCGCAACGGAATGGCTAAATCGATCTCCATTAACTTTGGAAGTTTTTCTGTATATAACTTTATATATATATTTTCAATAACCACTTCATCAAGTTTAACTCTGAGCGTACCAAAAACAAAACAAAAAACAGTAACAAGCAGAGAAAGTTAGAGCAGGAACATAACAAAAAAAACCTTTACCCGGGGTTGCCCTTTTTATTCGCAACCAAAAATCCTTTATAAGGGTTTCTAGTACTTTAGGCTGGCAGCTTAGTAGCGCATGGATATATGCATGTATGCAAAATGGGAGAACCAATGGTACGTTTATCACTCACGTTCTAATGCAGCTTGCGGAATTTCCAAAGGGAAGAAGATAGAATAGCAGAGCAAAATAGCAGAAGCTTGCCAACTAGCTTGCCAACTGGTTTTGTAAGAATTCTTAGTAGAGCGGGAAACTTAAGAAAGTGTAAACAATGTATCGAAATGCAAAACGAACACTTCAAGCTACTTCAACGCCTGCTGCCAATTAATTGTGTATTTAAGTATTAGTGTTAGCGTGCGGTTTAGCTGCAAGCAGGATTAGCTCTAACCGTTAGCATGTAAGCGAGTAAGATTTTTTTTTGCACAACACCTGTCGCTAATATTTTACCATTCGTTTTACCAGAAACCGCTGACATGACAGCCGCTAGCAGGAGTGGAAACAAATATTACGACAAAGCAAATCACATCCATCAAGCTATTTTGCACTTTGACAGGCGTGAGGGGATCCCCGTTAATTAACGCCCTTCCAGCTCCTCGGTTCACCATCGTCTACTAATTGATTACTGATAAGCGGTTACCGATCAGCCTGTTTTGGTGGATTTGTTTGTGATGTGATTTGCAATCGGTTAACAAAACCGAACCAAAAGGCAATGTTCCGTGTCGTTCCTCCAATAAAAAAAAAAAAAACAATTGCACTTTAATAGAGCCACCAAGCGTCTCCATGCAGGCACGCGTCGTTCAATGGCTTTTCCCCTGGCGGTATGCGTTTAACATTGGGCGGTAATTAATTTCC
>KB685846.1:0-14759 GCA_000349165.1 Anopheles christyi
AAAAAAAAAAACGAGACACAAGCGCGATAATGATGATTTGCTGCTACCTGATAGGGTTGGTTGCTGGTGGCAAGAGGAGGTGTAGGAAATTAGCAATCCTTTCATCTTGGTGCGCTTGGTCTCGGTGCGAGGGGCCAACATCGGTTCTAATTGTGATGGTTAATGGGTTCGAGTTTCGTGCATGGTGTAATTTGCTTGCACAAGGGATTACTTGCAGTGAGTGATGTATGTAACGTAATGGTAGCGAAACTGGAGCAGACACAGTGAAGGGTGCAAAATGAATAAAATGTGTTTTTTTTTAATTGCAATTGAATTTAAATTTGCTTTTAAGGTGTTAACCTTTTGTTAACCTGTATTTTTTATACGTTACAGTTTTTTGTGTTAGTAAAGTCGGTACATTAAAGCAATATGCAAAGAAAAAAAAGTGCATAAGTGAATAAAGAAAAAAAGAAGTTGATGAAGGACTAGATAACAACAAACAAACAAAAGTGAAAAGAGTAAAAAAATAAAAATAATAATAAAAAAGTAATCTACGACAAAAAAATGAATCATGTGAAAGAAAGCTTTGCTCACGAAACATTATTTTAAAAACTTGAATGAATAATTTTTTTTTTGAATTTGTAATTCATTGTTTAATTTTCTAGATTTTTAGAATGCCTATTGATGCTATAAAAAGTTTTTTGTATTATTTTTAAACACTCTTTGATTTTTTCTTCATTTTCAACTTTAACATTTTCAAGTATGTCTTTAAAAACTTCCCTGCAATTTATATCGACCACTTTTGAGACATTCCAGTGGCAAACTTTCCTAACCAATACGAAAGCTTCTGTGAAAAGTTCCACGTTCGAGCAGTTATCGTTTTTCATTGCAATTTATGAACTTGAAAGCAGGTGACAAACCGACAGGCAGCATACCGGAAGCGGTCCCATGTCCCAGTTATCCGGGGGTTGGGGGGGGGGGTTTCCTACCACGCGCTACCACAAGACATCCTCCACCGTCCAACGGAAAGCTGCATAAATTATTCGTTGCAAATGCAGTCCCGGTCACGCTTTCTTTGCCACAAGATGTTGCAAGGCAAAAGGGAATTGGTTGAAACCCGTTGAAGCTTTGAACGGGCAGTACTAGGGCGTAGTTTTTCCCTATTCCAGACGATTGCTGTGAAATTTCAATGAGGAAAAAAAAAAAGGAACACAATGTTTAACTTACTATCAAACTAGGCAAAGGAGAGGCTTAAGCAACACGTGACATATTCCTGGAGTGATTGAGATGAAATAAGAAGGCAGAAGTGCACTTAATTAAGCTAAAACGATGCACTTAATGTGACGATAATAATGATGACGCATTAAAGCAAAAGTTTATCTTTGTGCACTTATCCCTTTTAAAAGGGTTGTATTCCCTGCATTGTAAATAAAAACAAATGCAAGAGTAAATTGTTGATAAGTTTATGCTTCGCTTCTGTTTGCTGCAGCTTTCTTTCACTCTGAACAAAGGGCTTCCCTTAGTATTGAGTTTGCACGTGGATGTTAGTTTGGGAACCACAAACCATGACATTTTGTTGTTGCGGTTTCATAGGACATTTGTCACAGTCCTCTGGCAAAGCAAACAAAACGCTGATAGCAACACTGGCAAGAAGAACTTACTTACAGCAACCGCAATCCGGTATCGGAAGAGTTGAGTTGTGAAATTTTATTTACTCCAAAACCATGGCAATCGTTCGCAGGAAGACCGTAGACAGTATATTTCATTTTTCTCGATGAATAATTAACCAAAGTTTGACGGTGGTGGTAGAACATTGAATTGCACGGAAAAGAAAGTTTTAACAAGGAAAAATAACTTACACTGTTGACTAATGGAAGAATGGATTTCAATCGATAACAGGTACTGTTAACGAGTTTGTCGAGGAGACTGTTTATTACTGGGGAACATTTGGTGAAAGCAACCGCATCGTGGCTTTTGGTAATTTAATTTTGTTTGGGCAGCTAACGAGTGTTAGTAGAGTGCTGTATGGATGTAGTAACATGATGTGATATTAAAAAATAAGATATTATAAGACACGTCTAAAGCTTCTGTTTTGAGCAAACTGCTTCGGCGTTATCGGGAATAAAAGTAAAGTAAAAAGGGAAATAACTAGCGAATGAATGAATAAATAACATAATAAAAAACGAATAAATAAAAGCAGCAAATAAAAGTAGAAATACAAAATAAAGAAGTAAATAAAAATGAATGATAACTAAAAAGCTGTATAAATATAAAATATAAATGTATAAATTATTACATAAACAAAACTAGACAAATGCAGAAGTAAACAAACACAAATACAAATCAAATAATACTATACTATTGGCAAAGTTCTATAAACTAAAGCAATTTTCAAGTTTAAATTGCCTTCAAAGTAATGACTTTTAAGTAGGTTCATTACAAACATTTTTCACCATCATTACACGTTATCCTAATAATGACAATACGGACAACACAAGAAAGAGACATTAGTTTAATCATTCGCTACCGTTTTGCGACGTCGCACGAGTTCACTTATAAATGTATTGCATAGCAAGGCGTTTGCTTTGGCAATTAGCATCCATCACATCTTTCACACAAAAATGAGTTATTTACCTTTAATTGCAGGAATTCCATGAAATAATCAAACAACACACCTACTTACAAAACAATTCGAACGAACAATTCGACATTGCATTTTCCATTCGAGGAAAGTAATAATCAAGCGGTAAACACATTCCGCCTGTAGAATGTCATATTGAAGCGTGCAGATAATAGTGTGGTACCGGAATCGGAATGTGTTTCCTCCTGACCTTCTTTCGATTATCGTTCGGGAAAACTCACAACACCACAAACGACGACAGCTTTTCTTCAGCGTCCATCCCCATCAGCGATAGAATGATCGTTTTGGCGTTTTTTGGCTGCGTCACGTTGTTTACCTCCCGGTAGACTAATCACAATTTAAATGGCCTTCTGTGTCCCACAACGGTTTTCCGGCATCATGCAACCAGGGGTGTTTTTTCTCTCTCTCTTTATTTTCTTGAAGCTGGCTCATCGTCTTTCGTTTTGCCTGTATCGTTTGAAGACATTAAAGTCGAATCGTTTTGTGTTGCGTTTGCCCAAATGCCATGCCCAACAGGCGTCGATGGCAGAAAGAAAGCTGTCTACGTTGGCGATTTGCGATAAAGTTGTCTTCATTTGCACTCCCTTCGCTTGGTCCGTTATTTTTATGTTTATTTTTTTTGTTTTCGGGCGGCTTTTGGGACTTGCCTTTCAGTCTTTGGCCGTTAAGATGTGTTCAGGTTTCGAAGGAGAGAAAAAGGTAAGGAGGAAGGAAACCTTGGAGGACAAAATAGAGAAATATAGCTTGTCGATAGGATGCCATACACTATCGATTACCGGGCACTAGGCGTCTCCATCGGGGCGGATAGGGTTTTCGTTTGTTTGCTAGTGGCAGAGCAGGGTAGTTAAAGACTATCGACTAGCACGAAAGTGAGATGGATAAAAATGTGATTGATAAATTAATATTTGAACCTATGCCGTTATTCGGCAATTTAATGATACGATGCGGTATACAAAAAAGTCAAATCGACCAAATTAAAGTTTCAACTATTGGGACAAGGAAATTGAAAGTAAACCGAGAAGCAGAATAATTAAAGAAGAAAATGAGGTCTGATTTTTTTAAAAACAATTTCATTTATTTATCTTTCATAAATTTTTTTCTCAAAAGAATCGTTAATTTATATTGTTGTAGAAATGTCTGAAAACTACCGAATTTATACTTTTGAATTGGATAATATATGAAAAAAAATCCTAATTTTCATTTCCTAATAGGCCATGAGAATTTGCTATTTTTCATAAATCGGAATTCCTATAGAAACGTGTGATTTTTTAGTGAACTTTCAAACAAACTATCGAACAATCACGCAAAAACAATGCAAACTAGATAACTATGATTTCATAACATTTTTCTGTTTCTTTTTGTTTTCGCATTTTGGTGTAGTAAAATTACTAAAAAGAACAAAGAAACATTAATGCAGGGTTTCTTTTCTTTTTGGCTTTAAAAGGTCAATCATCCTTTAAAAACATTTCTATTGTATTGCTCGTAACAATAGAAAGCTGATCAGTTCAAACAGCTTTAAATGATTTCTTCCAATCATTTGCTCCCATTCTACCTTCCTTTCTACCTTTCCTAGGTACGAACGAATCCGATTAGCCAACCAGCGGCACATCAACATCTCACAACAATTGAGATGCTATTCCAAGAAAAGCCAGCATTTCTTAAACATTTACACTTAGGCAGAGCACGGCCACTACTCTCCTTCCCTTTACTTCCTTGCTAGGGCCGTGTACAAATATTTGAACGACCCTTACCAGTGACCTAACGGCTCGAGGCATCGTCTTGAGGTTTTTAGCCTCCAGGTTCACCTCATCCTCGAAACAAGTGTCAAAAATCTCGTGGGAAAACTTTCACTTTCCAAGAACGACGCGTTGTTTGGCCAACACTTTTGTAGCGAAACACACAGCCTGCTGGGAACATTAGAAATTCGGTTTGGATTCAATTTGCTGATTCGCCTTCCCAAAAAAAAAAAATAAAATAAAATAAATGTGACAAAACATCCACGATACGTTCAATAAAGGAAAGATTTCGGGTTCTCAAACTTCGGTACACGTAGGAAGCAATTATATATTGCTCACCAATCGTACCCACATCACATCACACACATTGACTTTCGAGTATCGATTTCGGATACTTTTCGGCCCTATTGAATCCCGCATGACGAAGGGTTTCGTGCGCACTGCGTATCCTGGGAGGAGCTTTAAAGCAATGTTAAAGTGTTGCTTTCGTTGTTGCGACACAGTGTGGCCACGCTGTGTACTCGGTGGCACTCCGGTCGGCTTGTAGGATTTTCCGGCATCAGGAGAGAGGAATGTGTAGGCGATACCTTTTTCGCTACAGATGATGAAGCTTTTGAATATTTATGATCACATTACATGCTAACGGGCGGTGGCGCCGGATACGCCGTGATGGATTGCCGCGCTTGAGATTTTCACCGTACAGAGATTTGGCCGTGTATGGCCCAATCGGGGCCCGGTGGTGATTGATTTTTAGCATCTCGCAGGGAAGCATCCCGCAGAGGGGAACGGGTGGCGATCATGCAGGAATGTTCGGATGGACCGGTGAAATTGGTGTCGGTTACGTACGCGTTTGGCAATATGTTTCATATGATGTGGAGTAAGAATTTTCTTTTTTTTATTCTGCTGTAAGCGATTGCGATGGAAGAGAGGGAGGGTCGGGGGATTTTGTTGTTGTTGCTGTAGATAAAATTTGCAAATAGGCCGAAAGCAGATGATTGTATGATAATGTTCTATTATTTATGAGGGAAATTGGTATCATTGATGGCACATGAAATCTGTGCGCTCATGTGATTCATTATTGCTCCCTCTCTATCTAGAATTATTTCAAATAAATGATAAATTATAGATATATATATATATTTAAATAAAACATTTTGCCGACAGTAAAAATTCATTAAAACTTTAAATAAAAATAATAAGTGGGTTTCCAGTTTAAATGATAAAATTAAATACAATTTTTTAATTTTTAACACAAAAATTTGTTCTAACAATACCTCATATTGTTGGAAAAATTGCACTCGGAACCGAATACAAAATGATTTCCAGACGCAACTACACAAAATTTGTGGAACGATACTGGGAGCTCAGCAATGCAAAGGCATAAGCGGAAGTGTCTTATTTCCGCTGCGGTTATGGGGTAAAAAAACGTAGATAAGATGGAGTTTCTTCGTTTCTTTTCACTTTCTTTGGAGTTCATTCGCGTTCTTTGGAGTTTCGCATACTTCGGAGAATAAAATAAACTGTAATGCAATTTAAATCGTTAGTTCATTCGATCGTGATTGATTTTTAAAATATCATGTTTTGTTTTGTAAGTGGGGACAAACACATAGAATGCAGGTAAACAGTAAAGGTTTAAAAAAAGGTTGATGCACCGGCTATGCCAATACCGACAAAACATTGTGTCTGGTGCAGCTAGACGTTTGAATGGCGTCCCTTTTCCTTGCGCATAGAATTTTTGATCAAATTTTGATGGCTAGCAAAAGAGGCAGACGCCCAAAAAGGCTTAAGGTGAACGAGTTTTACGTCATTCCCGTTCGAGCCGGCACGATTCAATACACCGTTAAAAGGGGAAGTTCGTTTTATGGGCAGCAAGAAGCAAAATCGTAGTAAAACGTTCTCGCTACATCGTGCACAATTTTGATTGTAAATTGGATTTTGATCGAAGTACACAAAGAGTAGCCTAACGGAGGAAGAGAGAGAAAGAGAGCGCTAGGTAAACAGCAGGACAAAGCAGGACAAAGCAGGACGGATGCAGATGAAAGATGAAAAACGATCATAAAGCGGTATAGCGTCGAGGCGCGCACTAAAACAACACTGGAATCGCGGACTGCGAAACGTACTACAAAAAAAAAATGCCCCTCAAACGGCGAGAAAAGGCAGCAAAAATGTCAATATTAATTTTCTGCTCTGAAAGGGAAAACACGGATGCATGCAAGATGAAAGACGGAAGCTGCCCAATGACGTTTAAGAGCGAAATTGACTTTACAGCAATACACAGCACAGCGATAGACGTGATAGAGTTTTATGGGCAGTCAATAAACATATTTTATGAGTTAATTGTTCAAAGTTCAAACTGTTCCAATGACTAGAAACACTTCACATAAACGTTAGCTAGTAGCAACAGCTGCTGTCGGCACGTGCAATTTCACCTTTTACCTTTCATTGTACCATTCAATCTTTAATCAAAACCAATCCATTTTTCATCGATAATGGTTTTCTGTGGAGTTTTAATCGGGTTTTTCGCATTTCGCAACCATTTTCTGTTGATGTGTTTGGAATTGGAATGATTCATTTCATTCTCATTCTGTACAAGGAAGGTAGGTAATGGAAAACGTTAATTATATCAATTTATAACACTCCTAGCAAGTGCAAGCTTTGTTGTTATGGTGCAGGTTCTTGCAAAGCTCATTACTTTTAATTACTCATTACTCATTACATTCAATATTAAGAAGAGAATTAGAGCATGGAGGGTCAAAACTACTCCAAAAACCAATTACTTTGTGCGATGTAATAATAATGAAGGAAAATGATTGTGTTTTTTTCAATCCTTCAAGGATTATATTAATCAATCTTATTATTCACCAAACTACAACCGTTTTTTAGCCAAGTGGCGTGATGTCCATGTTGTGCAATAATAAATGTAGAACACGATTTTTTGTCTTAAAAGTGGTTCGTCCATAAATTACGAAACGATTTTTAAATTTTTAAGTATATCGCACAGCGTTGCGTTTAAAGAAAAGGAGGCAGGGACAACTCAGGAATAAAAACAATGAAGTATATTTTTTTTATATGCGTTACGTAATTTATAGATGCACCCACAGAAGTAATTTTATTGCTGATGAGTTGCAAAATAGACTTTTAAAACGAAAATTAATAAAAGTAAAGCTTGTTTTTAAACTTGATTATCGTTGCATCAAATAAAACACATGAGAGACAAACGAGCACATTTTTAAAATGTAATTTAACAAAAAAAAGAAATGGTTTCAAATGTTCCTAAGCACATGTTCCTTACAAAACATTCTATTCTAAAAATGAACACATTGAGGCACCACCTTACTTTTCCTTTGCTATCGCTTTTTTTTCACCCCGGGAAGCATTTACTTCGTTCGAGTTTCGGTAACAAAACCATTACCGACAGGGAGCCACTTCCAATCAATGAAGTTGTCACAATCGGCTCTGAGAAAAGGCGGAAAGCAGTAGCAAACAAATGCGTACCCAATTTGTCTCCATTAGTCTACTACTGCCTTGCTTGCTACTGGTGCGTTTGTCCTAAGGCCCGAGGGGAACGAAAACTGCACCCAACGACAAGCTAGTACATTGTATGCAGGGTATAGCGTTACGTTTTCGATTGACTTAGCAAAAGTTTGTACTGCTTTGTGAGGGTGTGTCTACTATGCTGGCGTCCTTTGGGCGTTCTTCCGGGGTTTTCCTGTGAAGGGATTTGTTACCTTTTTGTCTCGATCGGGAAACTATTGCAGTGAGAATGTGTACCAATCTTGACAGTAGCATTCAACCGTCGGACGTTATTTGATTTGTGTGTTTGATTGTGCCCGTTTGATGAGATTAGCTCTGCTGATCAAATGTTTTACTATGGTAGGAGAAGTTTTGTGTGTAGTTTTTGCATGATGCGGTGTACTGCAAACGTAAGTTTGTGGAAGGTATTCTAGCAACAAGCTCACATGGTTTGAGCATCTGGTTATTTTAATAAAGAGTGAATATAAAAATAAATATATTTTAAATTTCCCGGCCATAGCATTTATTCAATAAGTCGAAATACTGATTTGCTAATCATTTAAGTGCATAACAAACTTAATTGTTAATATTGAACTTATTTAGCGTTTCGGGGCTGTTATCTAAAGTTAGTTGTCATGAGTTACTCCTAAATTGGTAAACAAATTGAACTCAACACCTTTAGGTTGATACTACCATACTACAAGGAGGCTGTTTGTCATTTATGGAATTATTATTATCCATGAATCGATTCAATTTGCTAGAAAATAACTAATTAATGGCTATGGTAAGCTATGCTTACGGAGGTGTACACTATCATCCAGTTTGGGTCGGTAAAAGAAAGGCCCCCTTTAATAACGACAAAAACCATTAGAAATGCACTGGCCTTGTAACGGACTGGGATCGAAAGAATAGTGACAACGATAGTCAACCGTCTAAAAGTTATGCAAGCACGTTGCGTACCAGACCAAACCCGTCATTCACAGGGTGAAAGAAGCCTTATGGCAAAAACACTGCCAGCACAAAGATAAACACAGGAAACACACCGGCTGGCCAGCTTACGGGTTTTTGTGGTGTGTGACGGGCTACGTGCTACACGTAGAACCTTCCAAGTCCATGTTTGCTCCTCCGTCGACAACAGGAGATAGAATATGGATTTTATAAATCCACCAAAGCTACCTCGAACGATACATCCACGGAGCGGATTTCATCCAAGCTTAGCTGAGTCTTCAGGCAGTCTTTCTAGAGGTGAAGCTGAAACTGTAGCCTAGTGACTGACTGGATCCTTTGGGAGTGAACCGGTCCCGGCTGCTGGTCCTGTCGATACTACGTAATTCGATACGGTTCGGGAAAATTCTCCGTCCTTGACCTTTACGACAGTGTACAATTTAAGAGTGAGATGCCATCCGTGAACGATTACGTTCAATTTGTGTTAAGATCTTCATCATGTTGTTCAGTTTTCAAGCACACGGTGGTCGATAAGTAAATTGCAAACAGACACCAACCCGGGATATACTACTTTATAGCAGCGCGAACAAAGGTGTAATCCATTATGATGGAAGCCGTTTTTACCGGTGGGTGGAAATGGTAAAATTCTCGATCTTCTGGAAGATTTAAATCGGTAATTTTACACACCTGTAAAGCTTGCCAACATTGAGTACGATTGGATTACATTATGCAGTTGCGGTATCCAACTGCTTGCGCAGTGAAAGAGACACTTTTGCGTACATTTTCCTTCCCAAGTTCCGGTGGTAAATGTTTATTTACAGATTTGATTGTGTTTGCTCACTCACAAGCAGCGATAGGAATATCTTATTTTACATGAGTACAACGACGATAACCAGTGACACCGTTTCGTACCGGCTTTTGGGAGGAGGACAGTAGGTTCCATCGCCCTGTAAGCTATTTGGATCGATTAATCTGTAACGATGTTGACAACCTGTCGGAAGTTTAATGAACTGGAAGGTAAATTTTTGCATACCGAGCATAAATTGTAGCGTTCAATTTATTCGTTATTTTTTGTTGTTGTTGTAAGGGTGCCCGCAGGGTGATGCAGGGCGCTTGCAGATGATGGTTTCAAATTTGTGTAGTTGGTTTAAGCGGAACGGTAACGTTTTTACTAATGATGATAAAATTCAGAACATTTTTTTTCAGAACGGAACGGAACCAGTTTCTTTCCACAAAGGAATCGAATGAACGTTAGAGGATCGTTGAACCTACTTCAACGGAAAAATAACAACAATTTTTGAGTTTATATGGGTTTACTTTTATTTATTTGGTTTTAGCAGAGTTATGTAAAATACTTGTAACACATAATTAATATTGAATAAATAGGTTCAAGCTGAAAGAACGTTTGATATTTTCTACAAAGTACGAATCGACCTAATTCCTAATAAGTTTAATAAACGTTATTTGTTGAATTCTCGTAGGTGATAATCGTTCTGTGTATATACCCCAACTTTAGAAACAAATAAATGATCCAAACTGTACAATATTAGAAGTAAGTTGTGGTCTTACCTGATTCTAGGTTCGATCAATTCAATAAAAAAGTGCTCCTGAATTGTAAGCCAATAAAAAATATTTTTAATTTGAAAAACCAAACCCAGTACTTGGGTCGTCTCTTAGTCATCTTATCGGTCATGGGCGAACAAGATCGATATTTTGTTTTGCCAACCTAACCTTCATGCTTTATGCAAGGTGAGTTTTTAATCTATCGTCATAGAAAAACTTACATTATATGACTAGACTAGTTGAAGTTGTTTCTATTAAAAAAAGCCTCCTCCCTGAAGCCCCACATGGAAGAGCAGACGTCCAGAAGCAGGAAGAAGTAAAATCGATGGGTTTATTGATTTTCACCGCGACGCTTCATTTTTGGTTTATTTACTGTACCTTTGGATAATTGAATTACGGTCCATAAGTGTCATCAGTACAGTTAGCTTGTTCTTCCTGTATGACACAATCCTGGATGACCGTCAAGCGGAGAGTTTTGTGTGAGTGTGTGAACGAGATAAGGTCATACAAATAGATAAATAGTACGAACAGTCAATACTTGAATTGTTTTCCCAAAACTCTTCCCATCCCGGACGTTCGAGTTCAACCTTTACAGTTCACTTCAAACATGACAGCAAATACCGGCACACACACACATACACCGGTCGTGCTGTTGAAAAGAGGCTATTAAGGTGAGTTGTAGTATGCTTTAGTACATCGGGGATGAGTACGTTCCCAAAAGGGAATAGAAGTTTGGCGTGAAGGTTATCGAGTTTTCGTGGTGTGGGATTGGTCCATGGTAGTAGGGCACGTATTGCCTGCTTAATCCCAACGGGAAATGAGCTATGGTACGAGCGAATGTATGCGTTGTCAGCTGGTATGACCTAACCCAGCCAGTAGTCGGTGGGATTGGCAAACCTAACCTCAATTCCGTCACGTATGTGTGTGTTTTCCGGAGGTCGAGGTGCGTTAGTCAGCAAGCGATTACTCAAGAGTCGGCGGTACAATAACAGCTGTACTTTAAAGTGGGCTCCCTGCCTTTTTTCGAAATGGGGGTTGGCACAGCAAATATCCCTGGAGAGGTAAAATGCGTTGGAATTGTAAATGATGGCCTGCTATTTCTTCTCTGTCGCTCGCTTGCTAGATCACGACCATGGTGTGACAGTTGAAGGTTCAAGTTAACTGTCAACAGTTGTACTTCAAGTTCATTGTCATTCAATCGATTGGTGGTGGTGCTTTGAATGTGTTGGAGTAATAGAAGGAAGGCGAAGGTAATGGTACATAAAACTACTTTTTACTGTATTTTTATGTAAGTTAGAAAACAAATTGATGATTCCTCTTTGTACAAATATTTAATATCCCAGTGGAGCATCTCATTCTGCAAGCGGTACTCACTTTATCCAAAGCAGAACTCGAGTTTGATGCTATCAGTAACTACGTTTGTATCAGCCTAACTTTGCCCGTTTTCCGAAACTAACTTTTTCCCTGCCTTCGGGTGTACCAGCAGAGCAGGAAGCTACATACAGCATACAATAGAGCACGATAACGTGACAAATTGAGATAACTTCTAAAGTGCTTCGCCCGCTCAAAGACTGTCTGGGGGGTTTTGTTTTTTGGGAGAGGTTCGAGTAAAGTACAGTAGAGATAGCAAAAAGGGCAATGAACAAAACATCTAGTGTTTTGCTTCCGGGGACTAGAAAAGGACCATCCCGCCACCGGATGGAAATGCCAGTAAACCAAAAGTTGAAGCGATATGAATCTAGTGAACCAAACCGATAATGATTATGGTTGGAGAGGAGAGTTTTGGTTATCATTTTGCCACCACAAACACGTATCGAGCTGATGACAGGAATGCGTAAGGTCACGGCCCGCAAAGGTGGAAACTCTCTTTTTTCTGATTCGGGTTTCCAAAGCCCTAGTCCTGGTTGGATGAGCCCTTTCAAAATGCTTGACGTTGACAAATGCTTTCGCAGTCGCAGCATTACTAGAGCGCACTTCGGCAAACGCTTCCAAGCTCGCACTTATGCTAGAAGTGGTTTGATTCAATATTTACCCGCACTGCCGTTCGCTGTCCCTTGTCGGTTTAGAAGCTGACTTGCAACCTATGAAATGGGAAAAATGCTTCCTACAAATGCGAACACTGATGCAGTGGGTGGAAAATTAATCTTCCAACTCTCTGCGTTGTGTGTGTGTTCGTTATCTTTCGTAGTTGACCTTTTTGGATGTGTTTTTAGGGATATTCTTTCTCTTTCTCGTGATGTTCCTTCATCTTTTTTTTTTTTTGGTCGATGATAAATGAAGTACCCGCGGCAAGTGAAGAGTACGAGTGCCTGTGTGCCTTTGATCGATTGTGCGATGTGTATGATTGGATTGTGCACGAGATAGCAAATCGTCCCTCTATTTAGCTTGCGCTCTTTATGTTGTTTTATTGGCATTCTTTGTAGATGATGCTGCTTGCCGAAGCGTTTTCTTTCTTTCTCCCTTTTGTTGTCGTGCCGGCTTAACTTGTGCAATCTTGGCACATTGTTTGAAATCAATCAACTTTATTGAGAAGTTTATTAGATCTTGCTTAGAATAGGGCGCGCTTTGTGCGCTGCTTGGTATGATCGTTAGGAGCTATTTTCATTTTGCAAAGAAAATCTCACGTGAGTTTTGAGAAATTCATCACAATTAACACTCGAAATGTGGGATGTTCTGGAACAATTGGACCAAGGACCCTCTGCTGGAGGTAGGAAAAACGATGACACCGATTGATAAAGAGAACGCTTTGCATAACTACAGGGCGTACAAAACCTACGAACTATAAAAAGCACAAAGGAACAACAGCAAAAAATGGCCATCGTATCACATATCCTAGTGGCACTACCTTCAGGATCAGTTCCAGTTGAAAGGTACTGGTTTCTACTGCCGGTAGTATTGCAGGTGACGTTTTGTACTATCGCCACACGGATTAGCCACGCCAAGGCTGTCACTGTCGAGTGCAAACATTGTACTCGAGTTGATCCATAGCGGGAATAACACACACCTACGCACAAACACGGAAAGAGATCCATCGCATAAGAAAGGCCGTCCTTGCGTGGTGTTTGCGCTTGGGTTTTCACACCAAAAAAAAAAAAAGAAACTCCAGCGTAGTCCGGACAAGGTTCTGTTCCTTTAGCAACCGTAAACCGAGTGGAATAGAGAGTTGTTGTGGGGAACAAGCGCGGGTGGAGTTGGAGTGGAGTTTGAGTAAATTTTGCCACGTCCACGGCACTGGCGGTGGTCGCGAGTGTGAGAAGATGAATGCAGCCGAGGAGCTTCGGTTAAGCAAACAATTTATCTTCCCGGGTTCCTGAAAGCAAGGAACCGGTTTCGCTCCAGCAATGATGGCGTCAGAAAGACTACTGGCCTAGCTGGGGAAGATGGGAAGGCCGTTTGGTGGTAGGCAGCTAGCGAAATAGAGTAGTTTTAGTAAGCACACGCAACGGTGTCTTGACACGAGTACGTCGATTATCTCCGCTTTGCCAGGGCGGACAGATGGTTTCGCTTCGTTTCTGTTGTACTGGCAAAGATAAACGGGAAAGTCGTGAAGGTAGGAAGAAGATCAAACTAAAAGGCACAGTACATCTGGACAGGTGAACGTTCTGTGGGTGTATCGTTCAAGAGCAATGTGTGCTGTTAAAGTGTAGTGGATGATTAGAGCAAAAGGTTATGCTGTTTCTTCGTGTACAATGTTATTGAACCCAGTAACAGAGTTTCACGTCTTAACTATGGAGAAAAGCTAGAATATTTAAAAAACATTGCTTAATAGTATTCTGTATCACGGAGTTTACTGACTTACTTCTTTCTTAGTGCCTGAATACTCAGAAATACAATGAAACCTCATGAAAGACACTAACCATAGGACACATATAGCGCCACGCTAAAACTATGTTTTAAGACTATTCATAATCGTTAATTCCTCTAATAAGCTAAAACAAAACAGCCAATAGCCACAGAAAGTGGCAAAATTGTATTAATAACAATGCGCAATGATAATATAAACCACACAGAACGTCGTCTTCATAATGTCCAACAATATAAAAGCCATGTTTTCAGTACTTCCAGTACAGTTTTTTTTATTGGATTTTCCATGAAAACTCAAATTGTTTGCTTAATGTACTGAATTTCAGTAAAGGCAACACTGAAAAGCATGAGACGCCTATTTTGTTTTCGTCTTCTTTGGCTGAATTACCAATTATTCTCCAGATAGCTCTGATCCAGCCTGTCTTCTTCATGTATGGGCACTATATCCTCATATCCTTAAAGTCCCATCGCGTCCCATCAAGGTACAATATATGTTAGATTTGCAATGTATTCGATGTCTTCGGATTTCAGGAGTTTGCAAAGATCGTAGTTGGCAGGGTTCGCCTTATCAACGAGTT
>KB685857.1:0-14692 GCA_000349165.1 Anopheles christyi
ATCTATCGTTTACCTTGTCTACGCAAAATAGTTTATCGTATTGATTACATCATTACACAGCAGGTCGACAATATCGCAAGTCAACAATTTGTCGCGTTTGTTTCTCTCGTTAATGTATTAGCGCCAACCGCGGAGTGGGTTGCTGCTACAAAATGGATTGTTTCTTTCTTTGTTTTTTTTTTTTTTTACAAAAATGGTAGTTTCGGGTTTGTTTGGGGCATAAAATACAAAACGATTGGAAGATTTACATTATCTGGTTTGAATTTGAGGAATTGGTTCAAGGTGTCGTCGTTAATTATACGTTACATTGCTACTAAGGAAAGTGTATATAAATTTCGCAACTTGATTAGTTTTTTCTTATGTTTGCTGTCATTATTGTCTCTCGTACATACTCGTTCTTGCCTTTCTATCTTTCCCTTTTGCGTCTGAAATCTTTATTCTATAGCCTTCCTATACATTTATTATCTTTTCATAGCACATTTGCTTACACGGTGGCGGCAGTACCGTTTGTGTCGGTGAGACTTGAGTTTTATCCAAATATATAACACAGCATTGAATGGTTCGTAACGTAAATGAATTACTTCAGTTAACAAACAATTTCCTGGGCCAACACCAAACTAAATTTTGTAAGTGCAAACAATTTGATAACGAACGAATGTATAAAACGCGGTATAAACATAAGCAAAAAAGGGTTTACAACTTGTTAAGCGCTCTTCAAAATTAACGTACACATACAGAGGTTGTATCTTCGTAGTAGAACATACATTAAATATTAGCCAAATGGTTATGCGATCTCTTAGAATGAAACTATACCATACACCATGGCCCTTTTGCACGTACAAGTGAGCCTTGCATTACATCTTCTAAAAGATAAATATAAGAATGCAAAAACGATCTTGTGATGTAGCCTTATCTTACAAGTACACTTTTATGTGTATGCTTCGTTTGACAAAAGTACCAACACTCTTCAAAACAAAAGAAACATATTAACAGAAACCTTTCTCACTGAATCGTACCCATTGCGCACCTGCAGTACCGTACGATTAGTAACATAAAATCTATGTACAACTTATGCATGCATTGCGTATGATTTTCGTTGCCCGACCATCGATGCCTCCCAAAGTTATCAACTAGCTGCTTTTCCATTTTCTCATTCCGTTTCCTTGGTTGTATGACTCCCTCTATACTATTCCATTAACAGTTTCTTTTTTCCATTTTCGCTTAACTACTTTGCCTCTACCGGTTTTCTTTTTCAATATACCTTCTTTGTCGAATACATGAACAGTGTAAGGTAAGATGTGGGGGACGATAGAGAAAAGGATTCGATTACTAATAAGTTAGATAAGATTTGGCCACTTTCTTGTGTAAGAAATATCAAGTGTGCATCGGGGAAAAAATCGGGTCCCGGATAGCACCGAAAAACTGTATGGAAAATCCCTTGCTCTGTGGCCGTTGTTGATCAAACGTTTGATTCTTGTTGCTCCTGATTTCAACTGGGGGAGTGCGTGTATTAGTAATAGTGACATTCACCTAGCTGTGAATGTGAAACGTCACCTAGCTGCGCTTGAATTGAATAACTCATTCAACACATACACACACCTGAGTTTTCCGTTGACAGTAATATATGTAGGTTTATGTAAAAATCCGTTAAGAAGTATTGCAATAAATAGATTAAGCTTTTTTCTCTCTAGCGACGTGCATCATACCGTTAGGCGTTATATAAACCGTAGTGTACTATTTCCACATGAACCCGATCGATCGGTTGGTCCACTAGCAGTGCGATCGTTGCTCGTTACGATTGATTCTGCTGCGATCTCGACTCAAACATTGCGGCCACGTCTTTAATGGAGATGGGCGGCGAACAACGATCACGTCTAAAAGTATGAAAAAACGATAAGGGAAGCATTATTAGTATTCTAAAGGTATAAGTAAATCAATTACCTAAGTAAAAATGTTACTGTAACACATAGCAAAGCGCTTTGTTAATTTTTTTTTGTGCGTATCTGTTGTGTTGCATACATGCATTGGTGCAACCGTTACTTATAATGTATTTATTGTGTGCAATGTTAAGTGAAATGAGCATTTTTACCATGTTGCAGCAGAAGCAGAAAGTGTGTAGCGTTTTTCCAAAAATGCTTAATATTAAACGCTAATGCTACATTTATCTTATCCACATCAAGTAGCTATGCTCTAAATTTATAAGAGAATTTTCTTTTTATTAACTTTCAAAAGCATCCAAACGAAACAAATGTATAACGAAGTATAACAAAATTGAAAGAAATAACCAACATGCACAAAGATTGAAAGTTTACCGATAGATAGTGAAAGCCTACCATCATAAAAAACATGTAAAATCATAGGTGTACACAGATGTGTCTGGGTCAGTTGTTGTTTGAAACAGTTCTATTTCTTCTGTGCAGGTGATTGTTGTGAGGGGATTTGCCGAAGTTATCACTAGCTGTTTTTTAAACGTTTGTTTAACCACACCGCGTGCCATCGTGCCATATGTGAGAGTGACTGGTGGAAGAAGAGGTAAGCGTGTTTACTTACTGCGTACTGCTGCTGCTAGAAGAATTGCTTCGCGTCACGACCACACTGCTTCGACCGTTGTTGAGACTGTGCCGCAGGTCTCCACGCTGCGTCAATTGTGCTTCTTTACTATCGCTGCTGTTGCCTTTGTTGGACGAGCCGAGGGACGCGGTGGTTGCGGACGTCGGATAGTCTATGCTACTGCGCTTAACGTCGAACTTTTGGCGTGTTTTAAGTTCAAACTTGTTATCACACACCTGCGACATGGAGGCATCGCCTGCAATGGAACCGGCAGCAGCAACATTTGCCACTGGTGTCAAATCGTTCTGGTTTTTCTCATCGCTAATGCGCCTCGTACGGACCGATCCACCCGGTGGACGAAGGGTAATCGTTTGCGGGACCGTAGCAGCAACCGTGTTTAACGATACCGAGCCCAACTTTCCCGCTATGGGATTGCAGCCGGAATCTGCCAGCGGAAAGGTACCATCGGATGAGAGCAGTTCGGCGCGCGATTTCGACCGGAAGCGCAACGAATCGTACTTCTTGTCGGCTCGGTCACCAACCAGGTCACCTTCCTTGAATTCGCGCAGTTCCGATTTGGATTTCGATTTCAGCTTCCCGTTGGCACCGCCACCGTAATCGCCCCGCTCACCCTTAAACGATTCGGAGCGGTATTTTTCGCTCAGCTGGTGCCTTCGCTCTTCTTTGATCTTTTCGATCCGTGACCGATCGAGTTTGCAGCTGCCGAGCATCTTCAAGCTTGTGATGCTGTTACGATCATCGTCGGAATATGTGTCCACACCCTTGCGCCCACCGACCACCCGCATCAGGGGTGTACCGGTTGGAGAGCCAGCGCCACCGTCAGTAACCATGCAATCGGTACCACCGCTGTTGGTGCTGGTGCCGTCGCTATAGTTGTACTGCACGAGCGATATCCGATTCTCGGTCGTTGGCGTAATGCGCACATTATAGGCACGCGCCTCTTTGGTATCTTCGATTTTCATCGAGAGATCAAGCTTCATGTTGGGCGTTTCCGTTGGAGTTCCCCCGCCCATTGCCGCTTTCTGACCGCCTAGCTGCATAGCCTTTGCGCGGCAGCACTCGGACGCCGTCTTGCCCTTAGTGCTACCATCTTCAGCACTGTTCACGTCCACATTTTCCACGCCCGTCGGAGCTCCACCGCTCGTACTAAGTGGAGGCAGTTTCTTTGGTTGATTCATACTTCGCGGCCGTGCCGACAGGGACAGCTCGAGCGATTTCCTTCGATTTGGATTGTTCTCGTTGAGAATGTTCTTTTCCACCTCCGGTAGCTGCTGACTGCTTTTGTTGATTCCGGCACCTCCTACAACAACAAACCCACTACCACCTTCCAGACGACCCCGACCACTTCCAAACTCGCGCACGAACGCATTCTCATCGAGGCTTCGCGTAAAGCTTGCAAACGCACTTCGGTCATCCTTTGAATTGGCACAGCTAGTGCCGTTGGCTGATTTGTTGCGCATCGTTACCCGTTCGCTTGCACCGTAGTTCCCATTGTTTAGCGAGGACCGGAAATGGTGGTTGTGACCACGATTGATGCCACCGAAATCGAACGGTGGTGTAACGTCCACTGGACTGGTTTCGAATTTAGTGGCCAGCTGCTTCACGCTCACGACCGTCTCGACCGCGTCCGGTGTGTCCAGTACCATCGCTTTGGTTTTCGGTGAAACCGTCAGCTCTATCTTGGGGGGAATTTCGATTCGATACTCCATTTCGTTGTCCAAATCACTTCGATCCGCACACAAGGACGAGAACTCATCTTCCGTCAGTACGGATTTCAGCGTGTCCGTTGGATTGTTTGTTGTCGTCGGTGAGCATGAGTGAACTGCGTTCGACCGTTCCACATTTTCGTACAGTGGATGGTTGGGTTTCTTCCGTAGCTCCACATTTTCGTACAGCGATACGTCGGTATTGTCAAACTCTAAGCTATCCTCATTCACGTCCGACATCGGTACGTCGTCGCTTTCTTCCTCGTTCATCGGAATGGTACCATTCGTAGTGGTTGTTTTCAACTCTTTGTTATAATCGTTTTCGGTGACAACGGCACCGCCGCTCGCGCTGTGATTGTTATTAATTCCATCCTCAACAATCGATCTTTCCTTTAGAGGAGATGACGCTGTGGCACCCTCCGAAGCTGGTTGGTTTAAATCAGGTACTATTCGCTGTGCGGCCGCTACATCCTCAGCATCGCTTTGGCCTTCCGTTGGCCCCGCTACGCTCTTCACGAGGTGGTTCACTTCCGAAACGACGTTCTTCAAAAACTTCACCTGCTCGTACACCATCGTTTCGTCAAAGTTTGTCTCAAGCAATCGCTTCGATGGCGACGTGTCATCCATTGTCCCGTCATTTTCCTCATCCTCCTCAACGGTCGGTACAAGCACATTCTCGTAGATGCTGCGCCGTTCGCGCTGATATTCATCCTCCGCAATCAGGTCTGGATTGGTAGGACCCAAACTCTCATCCATGATTCTCGGTGGTGAACAGGATCGGAACACATTCCCTTCCTGCTCTTTGCGTACGGGTGAACGTACATTGTACGTAATGTTAATGGTAGCTTTAATTGGAGTACCAGGAGATTTTGCAGCCTTCCGACTGAAGCTGGTCATTTCTACTACTGAACCATCGCCCCCTGCATTGGCACCACCGTTCGGGGACAGATCGGGATTGAGGTTTTGGTACGCAAAATCGCTTGGCGTCAGCGATTGACTAGTGTTGGTGGTCGTATTGTCGGAGGTGAAGTTTGTCGAACCGGTCAGCTTGGTCGAAGTACCGCTTAAATCGAGCGAAAGCTCACGCTTCATCGCTTTCAGATCGTGCTTCCGCGCCGTTGCCGCCTTTCCGCCAATGTTAGAGGCGGTCGGCGAATCATCGACGGTCGGTGTATCTTTGGCATTTTGCTGATGTTCTAGATGGGCCGCAAAGCCACCGGCAATATCCATCTCGTCGTATACGGGCGTGGTAATGTTACTGTTGCTCGTGGTATCAGAACTGGTGGAACCGATTAGCAGCGAGTAGCACGGACTCGGTACGGGGGGCGATTGCGGTGTGCTCGCTTTCGCCAACCCGGTACATGACGACGGTGCTGATGGTGGTGGCGGTGGCGGCGGGTGTACGGTCGTCAGCTGCTGCTTCGGCTGACCGTGATGATGATGGTGATGGTGGTGATGATGATGATGATGGTGAGGCTGTTGGGACGGAGGGAACAGTTCGGGGACCGTCCGGCGAAGCACGTTCTCGGAACAGCTGCGCGGCACGGCCGAAGATTGCTGCCCGTCCCGCGGTTCGCTACTGCCATCAGCACCGGCGCCACTACCGGCTGTTCCACTGCGGCCGGCGTCCGCCGTGCCGGGATGGTGGTAGCTGTAACGCCCAGGATATTTCGGGGGTTTCGATTGACCAGAAGAAAGCAGAAAACTGGAAAACAAAAAAGAAACCGAGGGATAGAATCGAGAATGGGGGACTAAATTAAACCGACAAAAACACACGAGGGTGAAGGAGAAAGAGGGCGGCTAGAGTAATGTTTAACGCTAAAAAATATGCCAAATAAGAGATTTGCTACCCGTAAACGGTAGAAAGCAAGCTCAACATGCGCTAATGGATAGAAAGAAGTTGGTAAAAGAGAACGAGAGAAGTAACGATGCATTTCAGCAAGGATCCAAGTTGCTGAAATGAGCCCAATTTTGAAAATTCCTTTTTCGTGTGAACCCCTTTTCCCCCGTTAACCTCTATGCCGGTCCTAAGAAAATCCAATATTTACCTTTCGTACAAGGAACTTTCGTTTTTCTTCAACCCAACTACATCTAACGTAGTAGGTTGTGAATGATTTTGTTCGTCGACGCTCATGGATTGAACCTTTTCCACAACCGAACTCGTAATAGAGCCCATGTTAAGGGGCGCCTTCTCTTTCCTGGTGCCCTTTTCTTTGCCACCAGTTCCAGGATAGCTAAAACGAGTCTCTTTCACAGGTGATGAATTGTTCTTTCCAAACTGGGCATACTGTGGACCAGGATATGAGTTACGCAAACCCACAGCGAGCGTTTCATCGTTTTGCTGCTCCTCTGACGAATCTTCCTCCTGGTTCGGTGGCTTGTGTACCTGTGCGCTAGTGAAGATGGTATTTACCACCGTCGTGCTGGATGTGGTTGATCCACCCTGAGGTCCACCATTGAGCCCGATGGACGTGTGTTCGGGCGTACTGCAATCGATGAACTGAATGTCACTCAGTTGATCTTTCTAGCTTGTAGCGTTTGCAGAGGCTTTCGTCATCTTGCCCGTTTCCAGACGATAGTGCCGCCATGTTCCACTGCTTGTTAGTTTCTTGCGATGGGCTCGGTATGTTCAGGCGTGGTTGCTTTTTCGGGCTAGGATTAACGCTATGCCCACTGCCAATGTAATCCTCCGGCCGTGCTCGTAATGTACGGCGTACCGACTGTGTAACGTAAGGTGAAGAAAATTATCGTATTAGTACAAGTAATGATTAAAGTAACTGCCAAGCATACACTAACCTCCTTAGCAACCTTTGGGCTGCTCACAAGACTCTCACTTTCAGAGAATATTCTCATTTCTGGCTCTTCACGATCAAAGTTCAGTCCCAGCTCGGACAGCTCACGTGATGGACATGTAACGACCGCACCACCGCTTGCCGTTCCATTAGCCACCGTTCCACCGCGTATGGGTGATTGCAGCAGGTCGAAATAAGAGTCGTGCGAAACAGAACGACTATGGCCGGCTGTCCGTAAGCTATCTACTGAATTCGATCGAACGCAGTTGCTGTCGATCGCTAGATTCTTTCCATCAAAAAGATCGACCCCAGATGAAAACAGTAAGCCTAGAAAACAATTATTTTGCACATTAGTTACAACATTCTCTACGCTCACTGTCGCTCTTGGAGAGAACTTACTTTTTGCCATCTTATCCAGCAGTCCACTAGAGCTTTCCTTAATACTGACGCTGCGGCGATGTTCCGTTTCCTTGTCCTCTATCTCAGCCAAGCTGGATCCACCGATTTCGGGTTGCATTGCCGAGCTCACCATGGGTGTATTCTTGTCCGACGTTACCGCCGATGCCATTCCCCCTTTAATATCACTATTGCTGTTGGACTGACGTGGTTGACGAGTGAATATTGACTTCCACGATGAATGTGATTTTCGTTTATTCCAGCTTCTACAATTAATAAAAAAAAAACAACATTAGCAAAATGGTGACTTCACAACACACTCTCACACTTACCTTGGCACCGGAAGAACCGTGTGATATTTATCGGGCAAACTGGACGGTCCCCCACCAACCTCTATGTACGAACCGATGTGTGTCGACGGGTTGGTGATGTTGATCGGTATCGTCTTCTCGCTCTGCTCCATACAGTTCTTCCGTATGCGTGCCTCCTCCAGGCTTAACAGCTTTGCTCCACCGACACTTAAACTCTTCGGCCGCTCCATCGAAAGCGATAGCTCCTGCTGATCACTACCAGCACCACCATAGTTCTGCACGCTGTTACTATCGCTCAACGAGTTGGGTTGCGATTCCACGTAATGACTGCCAAAATCATCCGCCGTGTCGTCGAAAATTTGCTCACAGTTGCTGATGAGATACTCGGTCACGACGGCCTGTACACCAACGCCACGCAATGCTGCCACCCCACCCGACTCCAGGGCGGGACTGCGCAGCAAGTTCGGTGCCCACACGATCGCAATATTCCGTTCCGTCATGCCAGTGTTGGCGGAGTGGCGTGAAATCTTGTACAGATGCGTCGCAAGGTACTTGAGCGTGCGGTAGTGGGGTGGCGGCAGCTTCTGTACCGTCTGTCGGATAAGCCGCAGCTTCAAATCGGTCGGTGCATCAGGCCGGGTCTGGATCGCCTCAACAAAATGATCGTACAGCTGGTACGTACACAACGGATTGGGCAGCTCGCGGAAGTACATCTTCAGCAGCGAGCTTACCGCATGTATGTCCTGCCGGATGTCCGGATGCGTTAGGTCGGGAATACGCTCCTCGTCGAACGCACGCCTTAGCTTCTGAATGTTGGACGTAATGCCCGACAGACGATATATACCGTCCACGATGCCATACTCCTCGATAAACTCGGCACAGCACTTCAGCACCATTGGAATGTCCTGCCCACTGTTCAGCAGATGCTCGCCGAGATCGCACGAAAACACACGCTCCTTGTAGATACCGCTCTGCTTCAGTCGTCGACGCGACGGGCGCGAAAGAATGAAACTGCGGAAGAATGCAATCAGCTTACCGTGCTTGCGGAGCACAGGCTTCGTCGGCGATACGGCCAGTGAGCCAACGAGCGGCGCAGGGAATGGCATATGCCGTGGCACCTTGTCACCGATCGTTGCAACGCAACTCTGTGGAAAGAAGCCCACCTCGTACTGGTTCTTCTGTAGGTGACTTTTCTTGCCCCGCCACCAGATGGATTCGGCCGGGCTGGGCATATCGATCACGGAAATCATATCGCCCACTTCGATGGAGATTTCATCACAAGCCTGAGCAACGTACCGCCGCACACCATAAGCGGCGCCGACGGCGGGCGTATTAATGCAACGCATTGTCTGCTCGTCCGCTACGGGCAGTCGGCGGCCCTTGTTGTCGATCTGCAGCCAGGTTAGTACCGGCCCGCAAGTCATCGCATCCGAGGCAATCATTGACAGGCGGGCGAGGTATGCCCCGACCAGCTTCTCCAGATGCTGCTCCTCATTGGTACTACGTTCCATGCGCTGTTCACCGGAACTGCCGTCCGGTAGTGCGATCAGTACTTCGCGCAAGTTTTCCAGCTCGCTGACACGCCGATCGTACACGCACCGGTGCAGCATCTCGTCCAGGAAGCACATGTTCTCGTACGACCTCTTTATCATAAAAGGGTCCGAGCGGCCAGCGGTGACACGGATGATAAACCAAAGGTTAGTACCACCCTTCGTCGAGCAGGCGATCGAGTTCGTCTGGGAAGTGTTGAGATCGGAGGCTAACCCAAGCTGCGAGTCACTACGCTCGTCACCTTCGAGCTGTACAGAGAGGTTGCCAAGCTGTACGCGTTCATAGTGAAAGTGGGCACACTCTTCTAGCTTCGGGAAGCGGCAGGACTGCGAATGAGAGATGTGAACGAGAGACGAACATGAACATGAGAATGAGGCAGTGATAGCTAAATCTTACACGGAAAAGGTGTAGGGCGCATTATATGAACTGTGGAAATGGAACTAAATTGTGTCGTGAAGATTGCACTAACTAGCTATCATTAACCGAACGCTTAATCATTTGAATTCTACCTAAACGATGGCTGATTAGCGGCTAATGACGACATGGAAGGTTTTTTTTGCTACGGTAAGTGTATTCCAAATGAATCAATATTTCAGAAGATTACAATATTATTTATTATCTTTCTCATTAACAGCAACAAAAACCGCCATTAGAAGGATGCATTAAAATGTATAATGAAATATCTTTACATTCCATATTTCCATCGTAAATAATATTCACAAACCAATTTCAAAAGGACAGGCCAAGGACAAATTTTTGATCCAATAAAAATGACTTCTTATAGTCTGTCCACATCGGTTCTTGAATGAAGCGTGGAAGCAACGCCATAAAACGTGGATTAAAAAAAAGGAAAACAGCAGAACACGACCGATCCCTCATTTACATTTTGACCACTGTACGAGTGAGCCACACCGCTCCTCCCTGTCCGTTGCATTAGGGCAGCTAAAAATCAGTTCCAGCTCTTCCCATTTCCCCCGCATGAAGATGATGGTGGTAACAGCGTAAAATGAACCCTCCTACAGCTCGGGGCGGTCATGTTGGATACGAGCAAACAACGGGAGACACTTGCACTGAAAAGTAATTAAAATCGTTTCAATTTTTCCACACCCACCCACACAACCAGAGGGTGGACGGGGGTGGTCCCATATGCCGTGGTGTCCCTGCGGGCTGTTTAATCAACGCAATGTGGAAGGAAGAGCTGCCATAAGGGGACGACCACTTTTCAGCAGTGCATCATAATTGAATTAAGAGCCGTGTCGGTGTATCTCTCTCTCATCAGGGCAGTAAATTATGCATGGCTTAGCAAACGAAGCGTTTGGGATATCGATGGTGATGGTGATAGGAAAAGCGGGATTCAGAACCCAAGTGAGAAGGATATGCTTCTACCACATTACAACAATAGCCGTCGGGGAACAAAAAACAACCTTTCAATGTTCGGGAGAGTCATTAAACTTATTGTCATGTTTTGCAAGGGTTTTACGCTCTGGGGTGCTACTCCGTATCGTATCTTCAGTCCTTGTTCCTAAAAGTATAGTCCAGTCCAGTCCTAAAAGTAAAAAGCAATCGATAATATCCTACAAACTCAACTTACCCCGGAAGCGGTCTGTGAGCGGGTCAGGTTGGCACTCTTGATGTGCGTTGAGTCGCAGGAGGTAGCGGAAATTTGGGACGCGTTCATGATCCCCGAACCACTGTCCGCCGAGTGGATGCTCGTGTTGAACAGATCGTAATTGATCTCCGACTCGCTATCGCTAATGGTGCGTGGTTTTTCCATCAGCGGCAGCTTTCCACCGCTGCCGGCCCCCGTGGGCGGTGCGGAACGTGGCGGTGGCCCGGTCGTCCGGTGGTGCAGGTCCATGATCGATGATTCACTTCCTGCCGTACCGTGCCCACCACCAACAACACCACCAATATCGATCGGACGATGCCTATGTCCAACGCCGCCGGCTGTTGTGCTGATTGACGAATCCTTCCGCATGATTTGACTCATTGTGTTTATTTTTTAGGTGGATATACACACCTTTACACTAAAACAATCAGCTACACACGCGTATGCCTGAGACGCGGCTCTGTGTGCCCAGAGTTTGCCAGTAAGATGAGGAGGAAATTTACGTCTCACTTGGCGCTTTTGCTCTCACTTTCTTTCCACCTCCGTTCAAGTGTGAGGCGATTCCCGCCTAGCTAAAAGCGGTCACCACTGCAGTTTTCCTCGTTGCTTCCGCTGCCGGCATCGTGTTCTTCTCGCGGGGTAGAGAGGGCTTGAGTCAAGGAAACAAAAAATTGGCCCGTCGGAAGACGTTCTTCCTCAGTGCCGCAGTACCGTGGTGCAGCAGCAAGCTGTCGTGGTTCTTTCCTTCGTCGGCTCGTACATTCTTTGCCGTTCCAAAAACTGCCCGGTGTGGAGAAGAAGTGTTTCCTGTGCAGAAGCGTGTATAGAAAAAGAAACGGATGAGAAAATGGAGCTATAGTGATGCTTGCGCTTAGAAAAATCAATCAATCGTCTGTCGGCGCGTCGCGTTGCACCGTCTGGTTTAAACACCGACACACAGCACACTTGCTCGCGTTTGCTTGCGTGAACCGTTTTGCTGGCCCGTACGTACCACAACCACAACCACTCTCGTGACGTGAAGGGATTCCCTTGCGAACGAAACACGCTAGGTTGTGCTGCACACATGCACACTTCAGGAAACGATAAATTTAAAAGCAATTATTTTCTGCTCTCCAAAAAGGCGAAACGATATTTGCCGAAAGTGCATCGGAACCGCGAGACTTTTCTGCTTCGGTGCATTTGAACACGCCGACGATCATCTTCTTTGTTTAGATACAAAAAAAAACCTACTGAAAAGACTGTTTTGCACAGAAGAACAAGACTCTCGTCGTAAACAATAACTCCGAGCAGCACGACACACACACACAATAACAAAAAACCAAAGTCAAGAATATGCAGAAATGCGTTGGAAAAGCAAGTTTTATGCACCAATGGTTGGTTGCTTCTCGGCGACAAAACAGATATCAGCGGAAGTGCACCCAGGCGTATATTATTATGCTGCCTTCGAGCTACTGAGCCGCAGAAAAGGGCTGAACGGGTATGTAAATGCACATGCATACATTAGAGCCTGTCCCTACCAACCAACCAAGCAATCGTTAACACACAGGTGCAGTTGAGAAAAGCCTCGACAGATAGCACTAAAGATTGATATTATTATTCACCGGCATCGGTCGGAACAATCGGCAGTAGGGCAGCGTAAGCTAGTCGGGAAGCCACAACCGAGCCACCAATGAGAACCGGACGATTTGCAGGGCTTCAAAGGTCTGGACAACGGTGCTTGGTAGGAGGCTTTTAATATTCTATTTCAATATCGTGCACACTGTCACCCTTTCATCCGGTGAGCACAATTGAGATTTGTGCAACTATGCGAAGGGATGTGGTTTTGTCCATGAGTAATCGGACGTCCTATCGACCAACTTGTTTCGCATCGTTTCTTTGGAGATATGAATTTCATACGCAATAACACACACACCACGGTCAACAAACACAATGCAAATCGATATTATTTTCCCCGTCGTCATGTAAGAGCACTTGAAAATAATTGTCTGCTTATGTCTGCTCAACGCTTCGAGGTAGCATAACGATCCCAAACACGTTGCCAATTTATCAACTCCCTCTGCACGCCTCGTACCGTAACGTAGACAAGCAGAAACGCCCTCGAAAGGGGGCACAAAAATGCAAAAAATTTGCATTGGCCTGCATCGAAAACGGACGCGCGGGCCTTCCAAACGACCCCGAAAAGCTTCGCTTCGTTATTAGTCCTACCACAACGATACGTCAAACGAGTTTGACCCAATTGCACAATCCCAATGGTGCACTTTCCGAGCCCTTTTCAATCAATCGGTCTTTGAAGCACACGGCGAGCGATTCGATCACTTCCAATCAAACTGTGAACTCTAAACACGATGCCACATACTGCACGATGATGGTAGCGTTTTGTCGTAGCTGTGACGGCAAGTGTAGCGGACACCCTTTTAAGGGCACCTTAAGACCATTAAGACGCGACGCGACAAGACAATTGGCCGCGTCGCGTGGCAGCCACGTTTAAGCAGCCAACCACTGACATACATACCGTTCCAATCGGTCACCGGTATGAAACTGACCCGGTCCTATCCGTCAATCATCATAAATCCAGCAGAGCGTGACATAGCGTCACCAAACGGAGCTAGGGTTTAAGATACTGACGAATTGTTCATTGCATTAGTGCGCTTGTAACATTAACTGGAAACACCTGCACAGAAGCCAAGGTGGTATTACAAAAAAACAATCTCTAGTAAAGCTAATTAGTCGCAGTTTATCCAGTATTTATTGCTGACTCAGAGAGTGTACGAATGGTGAACGTACCATGATGTGTCACAGAACTATGTCACTCAGAATAATTTGCCATCATGTCATCGAGATGCTGATAGCATTTAATAGTCGACAGCGAAATTGATCATGTGTCCCTTACCACTAATAGTCGGTGGAAGTATAAAGTATACACACAGGCAATTAGCGATTCAAAACTGGCCGCTACCGAGACTCCGTAAATGACAGTATCGCGCTCGATCAGTAGCCGCCACAATTACGCCAAAGGGAACTGTACAACAGGACAAAACTTCTGGTGCGCAATATCTCTCTGCTGGTGCTGCTACGTGATGGGGATTTTAAAACGCACTATATGTACACCATCACCCCATCATCGCTGGGGGAGAGAAGGTATGATGGCGAATCTCTATTGCCAAAACCGCACGTTCCCTTGAACACACAGACTCACAGTGGCTTTCAGGAACTCCAAATATGTTTCATGCGTGGTTGCAAAGCACGCGAAATATTAAACATAATCCCTCTGCCTCCCACCGTGTCGAAAAAGGCGTCACAAATCTTGGATGCGGTGTGCAGATAACTGAGGCCACACGTGACCTACGGCAAATTGGCGGCTTCTGAGACGTTACATACATGCTTCTATCTTGAAGTGTAGATAAAATCGGTTTACTGCATATGGTCTGCTTACGGCCCAACATTTTTGGCGACTTGGGGGATAAGAACTGAAATCTCCTAATAAGGAACTTCAGACAATTTTGGAGTTGCATTGATTTGGGTTCGTACTGATTCAATATGCATGACATGCATCGAGTGCCATAACGATGACAAAACTCAATCTTGGAGGTGTTTTTTTTTTTTTTGGAACCAACACTAAGTACTAAGAAATCTAAGGCAAACACAGGTTTCGACACCAGCACTATTCCATTGCCAAAAATGCTCCGAACCTATTTCCATACAGCTCAAATGACATTTAATCGTTACCACTAATGATCCTCTTCTCCTTTCTCGTAG
>KB685868.1:0-36947 GCA_000349165.1 Anopheles christyi
TACTAATATACAAACAACTGTTATGTGCTTATTCCTTTTCTTTAATTAAATTTGTTTAAGCTTCAAACCTTCACCTCTTTCTGGCACAACTGTTTCCATCGACGCATCGACATTGCTCAATTGCAGAAGACCAAAGTCAAATGCATTCATAGTGGTTGCAGACAACACGGTTAAGCCACTATGCAGCACATAGTCAAGCCGCAGCACGAGGCCTGCTCAAAACGGCACCGCATGATTATTTCCCTCTCGCAAGTCGCGTTGCCATAGAGTGCCTTTCGGAGAGCAACTTAGATGCAGGATTAAGAGCTCTACAAACACATTCCAACCGTCGTCGGTACGACACGGCATTTGACGACGACTCTGCAGAACGACAGAACGATAGCACAGCGTGAGTCGAGCCGTTACAAACTCGTAAATTTTTTTTGTTTAACTGCCCTCCGTTCATCAAATCGTTGTTTACATTTTCGTCACCAGGCCTAGATGATAAGGAATACGCGGCTAGTCGAACGGGTAGTGTGTGTAATAAGCAGCAGAGGCCAGATTTGAACCGCGATCGTTCCGGTGTTTGGCTGAGTGAGTGAGTGAGTGTCGCCGTTCGTACAAATATTTGAGGGCAAAAAAGGACGATGTGTGTGCGTGCAAGCTTCGATAAGACAAATATTTGAAAAGAATAAGAAACCACGGCTGATTGTGGTCATAGCCGACTGTGTTGTTGGCACATCGATGTGTGTTATCGGAGTCCATTGCTCCGGGTCCTATCACCCTTATCGCAAACCTCGATCGTTCTGCCAGTGTGTGTCTTTCGAACGGTGACAACCGTCCACCGTAGAGTGCAGTGAAGAAAAGAAAGTGTGTGTATTTCTGTGTGTCGCGCAATTCTTGCCCAAGTTTAACCGGAAAGGGTTCTAGAACGTAGAGGCTGAAATTTTGTGTGCCTTCGCTCCCCTTGGCTTTGCTGCAGAATTATATCTGGCCCTGCCTACTGCGATTGCATCGGTACAATGAGTGTCTTCACCTATCGCCTGCTTGCATTAACCGTGGTGTACTTTACCTGCCTCAAGGTTGGCCAAATGCTGTTTCAAACGCTAGCCAGCGGTGAGGTTGAAAATTAATCATTATAAAAAAAAGACGACGACGACGACGGTTGTTCACGAAGGACGAACGAACCGGAAACACACAAACACACATATGCAAGTAGACCTCATGTGATTGCAAAAATAAATGCGAGTGAAAATTGTGCCTATCAAAGCTAATGCCCGTAAGTGATGAACGTGCATCGTAAGGGCGAAGCAGTGTAGAAGCCGTCTTCACGTACACATCAAGATCAAAGGGGAAAACTACTACTATTAAGCTACGTTCTGTGAAAGGTTTACAACAAGTGGGCCAAACATGTTCTAAGTGAGGAAGATTTTTCCCAAAGCAAAGTTGTTAATCAGTGACAGTTGCTTGTGTGTTGGTCCCCGGGCGATAAGGATTGTAGGCAAAACAAAACACGAACAGCCAAGAATCTCACCCACCCTGAAGACAAGCTATTTAGAGGGCTGTTTTTTGCTCGTTTTGGTAAGTATCTTTTACTTGCTTTTGCTTGTCCCAACAAACAAACGCAATGGTAATGTAATGTAAATAAAACAATGCCCTTTACACCCCATCAGTCAGTACAGGTAAAAAGGTGCTTAAATCAAACGCAAAATAACCAACCCGATCAGTTTAACACCAGTTGCACCCTTGCTGAGACCATCGATCGAAAGGCATCAATCCACGATAATCGTACGGGTGTACGTTTTTTTTATTTATTGCTTTAACCCACGGAGCGATCAATCGTGGAAGGCAGCATGGCGCGACCGTTGATGTGGTGTGTGCCCCGAATGATTAGAAATCGGAACCGACAAAACGGACATCGGTACACGCGCACTTGGCCGATTGCCGCGAAACACATTTTGAATGTCTTGTAAGATTTGTTTGTGTCCGTATTTGTTTTCACAACAACCTAAACCATGCTTTACTTTACCTTTCGGACGCAATTTTTTGTCTTCCGCTTACCTTGTTGATACGCCCGGGAACCAGCTTGTCTGTATGGTTCGATAGCGCACTCGTGTTCGTAGTGGAATTCCACCGTGTTTTTTTTTGTTTTTGACTCATCGATTAAACCACACTAATCGTTTCGCCCCCTCTCCAGCAGGTCTTTGGCATGTGTCTTGTCAAGACGTGCCAATTGCACCTTGGAATGGCAACAGTCAACAGCTACGAAAAACCGCAACTGTTTGAATTGGCTTCGTGTTGAGTCCGTGAGTCATAGGCACGCACATGAGGAACCTGTATCAAACTGTACAAACAATGTCGTATTGTCGTGCTTTTTTTTCACCCCACACTGTGTTCCTCGTTGTTTATCATGTTATTAAAAAGTTTTCTAGCAAGAAAAAACCTACATGCATTAGGTTACAAAAAATATGTTTCCTATTCCGCAATGTTTGCTGCTTTGATACCTTTGCATGACCTATCAGAGTAAGCAGTAAAATAATTTCATTTGTTAGATACACGATTGGGATGACGCCAACGCCTACTGGATGGATGGCGTTAGCGCTGGTACGCACTACACAAACCGTACAATCGTCGCCTGGTGACCCTTTTTAATTGGTGTTAATTGCATTTAATTTCGTTGATCGAATGTTCGACTGTCGAGGGTGCTGCTTTCTGTATGCTGGACTGTGTAAGCGAGACTGGCTGAGGAAAATGCAAGTCTTCGACTGACCGTTTGACCGTTGGTCTCCAAAAAGCCAACTTGGTGTCCTTTCTGTTAGGGTGGTGGTTTTATTTCTTGGAATTTCTCGACTGCACGGCTGTCTTATGTCTTAACAGTTCTGTATAGGTCTGCTCCAAACTCTGTGGAGAAAGAAACGCATCTCGGCACGGTACGGCGCATTGTCTTTTGTTTGGATTATGATGCTCTTTGGTGGCTTTGGATTGCATTGCATAAAGACAAAGAAGTGAAACAAGCGTGGCGTTCGTTTATCTCTACCTCAGTGGCCAATAAAATGACAATTTAATTTAAGCTTCGCTTGAATTTTAATGTAATCCCTTTTGCACGGACATTGTTGTTGTTTGCTGCTTGGTTATTCGCAATTCTTACTTATACCATTTAACAGCAGATGATAGAATGCACAGAATCTCTACCCGTACTTTTAATTCATGCACGATTGTACTACTCCCCACCGCTAAGCCAAACGCGCCATTGAGCTGTCTAATAAATAAAAAAGGGAAGAAACATTCTCAACCACTCATTGCATCATCACGGCTCGGTTGCAATACGCCCGATAAGGGTGCTTTTGCTTTTGCTTGTCCATGCATGGCAGTTGCCACTATTTGTCACACACGCCCGTCATATTCTCTCTTATCTCGGTTTGTGTTCTTGCCATGCGACCCATCACTACTCCGTCCATCCGTCCGACGGTTCACTAGCAGAATGCACCTACTGAAGATTGCTTGTGATCTGCTTTTGCCGCTTCCTTGCAAAGCAAAGCGAACACATTTCGGTTCACAATCATCCCCTGATCCTAAACCACATATGAAATGAAAAGCCGATCATAAGCGAGCTCCCCTGATCGTTCTGCAAGCAAAAAACACATGATGATCGACAGTTTATTTGCTTAACATATTTAATGTTTTCCCGCAAACTATTTCCACACTTGCTATGGGAGAACCGCGATCACCCGATTTTCACTCATTTCCCACTCCCTTTGTTCTTCCTTCACACAGACCGGTAAATCATCATTCTCGCCAACCTTTCGACCTCTCTTCTTCCTCTTGTGCCATGGATGAACTCATCAACAAAACGCTCGAGCGTTTGCCATTCGACGACGAGGCGCGATGGAGCAATGGTACTTCCGTTTTGCCAACGATCGGGACGACGGCCGGCGAGGAGACCGACTTCCCGGACGAAACCAGCAGGTAAGTCACACCAACCAACCAAGTGTGGGGTCGTCCAGGCGCGCGGGGTTGAAAATTTTGGCATACCAGGGAAGGGCGAACGTGCCAAAAGTGATGGGTTTATTGCCTTTTGGGAGCGTTCATTCTGCGACAGTGAGGTTCGCAATTTTAGTATTGGTTGACGCGACCGTTTTTTACTTGCAATATGGGATGTTTGCTGAATGGGATGTTTGAAGTTTACTGACATTTTGAAGCGATTGTTTTTTAGGTTTTATATTTTGTTGTTCTATTTGTATTTTCGATGCATAACACGCCCTGGAGCTATGTTTTACCGAAAAACAAAACCACATTTAAAGAATCACACCGCACCAGAGCATACGCAACTGTAATAACTTCCCCCGGTGGCTGGCCTGTTTGGCGATGCAAACCAGAAGCTCCACGCTATGCTTTAAAGCCAACACGGGAACAAACACGTGAAGCGAAGGAAGAAGCCAGAACCGGCCAGTTGTTGATGTATGTTGGTTTCGCACCCTAGACGCGCGCAATGGTTCTATCAACAGGGAAATCACGATCAAATAAACGATCACTGCGCGCATCAAAATGTTCTGTTCCATGTGAGCGCGGGAACAAATAAAACACACATGAAGCACTGGGACATGCGGGAAGTGACGTCCACCGGCAAAGGTCCGAAATTAAAAAAGGAAATAAGCAATGAAATTTTGTGCAAAGCGACAAACGTGACAAACACGGAGGGTCAAACAGGAATTGCACATGGACATTGGGGTAATGGTACTTCCTGTGCCTGTACGCACAAGTTGCCCCCGTTTGCGTTCTCTGCTAAACCACGATCAATCTACTAGCAAGGACAGCAAACTGGCGCAGTCCAAAACTGTGATCATCCCAGCAGGGGAGCCAATCATTAAGCCGATGGTTCCAATTGACAAATAAAGAGGGATAGAATTTTCACTTGACCTATGCTCTCTAGCATCTAATTCGTTTGATAAGCTTGTACTGTTTGTTTCTTCCACTGGCTTTTTCAGTTCATTTTTTAACGCTTCTAACGTGCTTTAAACACACAATTACTCATCCTCCCAGACGAGTATTAGACATCGCTCCAAACCGACACGATTCCCTTAATCATCTTTCGATGTCAATACTGCTCCGCGGTTCCAGGAATTCGACACACGGTAAATATCTTCTCCCGCGCGACTTCATGTCTGGTTGTGCGCTCCTTGTGTTGGAACTATTTGTCAAGCACGATCACCATCGACGGGAGAGTGTTTCTCATATGCTGGAAGCTGACTCATGTTCCTCACCGTTTACCACATAACACATTACTCATTCATTGTTGCATTGTGGCTGAGTAACCTGAGTAATTCCCACTGACCTAAACCACGTTGTTGCGAAGGCTTTTCTGTGGCCGTCCCTCTCAGAAGGGCAGTAGAAGTGACGGCTATTTTTAGAACAGCTTCTTGTTCGTTCTCAAACAAACAAAAACGCGAAGGCTCACTGTAACTGATCTATTTTGACCATTGATATGCATTTTGGGAATGACCATTATTCGCTTTTTTGTTTGTTTGTTTATCCAATTAGTATCGAAGTAATTCACATTTGTAATTGCAACTCCATCAACACGGTGCCTTTCACTTTGTAGCGATCAACTTGGTGTAGCACCTTCAGCAATTAAGGATGGAGCGAAAGAAAGAGCACAAGATTAGTTCCGTTCAGCGAGCCTGCGTCATCTGAGGCTAAGTGGCCGTGTAAAAGAGGGTGGTCCCTGCAAGCCACCACCACCACCATCCCGTTGTTTCTAGCGTTCAACACAACGACTTCTATTTATTTATTACGAAAACGCATACCTCCCCTGGTGCCGCCGCTGCATGGATACGGGTGAGATATCAGACAAGAGCCGAGCGTAATCTGATATCCACCCCCCGCCCCCCTCCCTAACCCCCTACATGGACAATGGATCTGTTTTTGGGGGTCGGACGTTTCGCAGTCGGAGAAGAAAACTGCCCCTTTTTTCTGGGCGCAGGATGGGAACCCCCTTTTGGGATGTAGCATTGACATTTGGGCCAATTGGTGGTCGCGGGTGTGTGGTTTTTGATGAAGGTCATTGGAGGGTTTTCAGGAATCGCGTCATAATCATTTGCTTTTGTTTTAGAGGGTAAATTATGATCATTTGATTTACTCGATCATTTTAAACGTTTTTTGCGCTATTTGGTGGCTTGAATCTGTAAATAACTAACACATCAAATAATCTCTGAAACACACTTTTCACATTCGTGCGGCATAAACGCTTGTCACAATAAGAAAACATTTCCTTTTCCTTCACCAGCAGCATCAAACATAATGCTCCTTTTTTATACCCTTTTTTCGCCAAACCTCAAAACTTCCTGCCGTCGACGACGTTTTCTGTTTATAAATAAACCGGACTGAAGGCGGGCTCCAGTATGTGTGTCTGAACCGTGCCTTCCTCTTTCAGTCCGGATGTTGTTCAATCTCTTGCTCAGTGCTCGAAGGTTTTGGAAGTGCATCCCCATTGCACCATATGCTTTTCCCACTCCCACTGTTTGTCGTTTAGTGTACAACTAAAAACCACGCGAGGGAGAGAGACGGAGAGGCAGAAAAGGGAACAAACCGAAAAGAAGTTGTCAGGAGTCAACTCATGTTTCGGCTCACACAGACAAACTTTAGAGACGAGGAGTCTGTCTCCGGGTGTACCGGGAAGTAAATAAAACTCATCGTTTATTGATTTAGTGTCGGGTTTGCGGCCAAAAGGGAAGTTTGTAGGGAACGTACCGAATGTGCAATGCATTTGTTATTGTTATGTCTCATGTCTGCTGCCTCTTTTACACTACACCCCGTTTTCCACAGATTTTCCCGCCCATTGCTCACATTTGCTGCCATCGCCACTATCACAATTATGGTCACTGGAATTGTGGGCAATTTGCTTACCATCGTCGCACTGCTGAGATGTCCCAAGGTGCGAAACGTTGCCGCTGCCTTCATTATCAGGTAGGTTTGTTGTCTGTGTACGTGACTAAGTTTGTTTTGTGGCCGAATGGTTATGGTTTAGTAGACAAAACTTGTGTTCTGAAATGAAATGAAACCTTTTAAACGCTTTAAATGAAGACAGAACTCAATTCCTACGGAATTCAAGTCACCAGAAACCCTAGCAGACACCCCCAAATTGAAACCTAACCCCAGGCACATTCGTAAATTCGATACATTTCAAGGATTGATTTTCCACTAATCCATTTCATGTTTTCTTCCCCCGATGTATACCAGCCTCTGTATTGCGGATTGTCTGTTTTGCATAATCGTCCTCCCGTTCAACGCGATGCGCTTCATCCAGGGCACGTGGATGCACGGCGAAACACTCTGCACGCTGATAACGTTTATGCAATACGGCAGTGTCGGCGTGTCGCTCCTATGCATCACAATGATCAGCATTAACCGGTAGGTGATCTGGGCGTGATGTGTAGCATGCTTTCTTCCTTCCTTCCTTCCGGTGCTACTTGCCATCTGCTTCCTCTCTAACGCCTTTATGCCTTTCCTCGTTCTCAGCTACATCATGATCGCACACTATAGCATCTACCCGAAGGTGTACAAGACGTCCTGGATAATGGTGATGATTGTTGCCTGCTGGCTGTTTTCCTATGGCTTCCAACTGCCAACGCTTTTCGGTGTTTGGGGTATTGAGACCGACCGAATCTCACGTATTTTTCCGTTCGAAATTAATTTTTCTTTTGTTTTTTCTTTGTAGGAAAATTCGGTTACAACACCCAACTCGGTACCTGCTCGATTCTGCCAGACGATGAGGGGCGTAGCAGTAAGACGGCCATGTTCATCATTGCCTTTATCATTCCGTGCATGATCATCGTGATATGCTACAGTCGCATCTTTTGCGTTGTGCACAAGTAAGTGTGAATGTAAGAAATGTGTCTGGCCGTATTTAAATGTCCCTCACTCTGACATCCCTTTCGAACAGATCGGACAAGCGCATGAAGAACCATTCCAAATCACAGTGCAACATTCCAAACAATCTGCGATCGGCGGTCGATCCAGCCTCACCCCTATCGGCCGGTAGTTCCAGCTCGGCCAACAACAACTCCATCAGCTACACGGCCAGCTCGTCGGCGGTGAAGGTGGCGGGTGCACGCACTGCGGCCGACACGCGTGACGCAAAGGCGAGACGCAACGAGTGGCGCATCACCAAGATGGTGCTCGCGATCTTTCTGTCATTTGTCATGTGCTACCTGCCGATAACGATATCCAAAATCGTCGACAAAAATGTTTCGGTGCCGGGTAAGTTGAAGCTAAGAAAGTTCTGTAGCTGCTCATAACACACGCACAACTTGTTGTGTTTTTTTCAGTGCTGCACATCATCGGCTATATTATGCTGTACCTATCTGCCTGCATCAACCCAATCATTTACGTGATCATGAACAAGCAGTACCGGCAGGCGTACAAGACCGTGATCTTCTGCAAACCGTCACGACTGCTTGGCTTTGGTGGCAGCAGTGTTGGAGGTAAGTGCCATCGTTGCTAATGAGCTTGAAAAAGGATTAGATTCGCTCTTTAAGTATTTGGTATTTTCAATGGGTTTGGCAAGCTCTGCTGTATAATGCTCAGAATATATTTAAACTATTCAACACAAAAAACTTCTATCGATAAAAAGGGAAGTGCTTGTCATTTCTCATTACCACATGACCGTCACAAGCCATGTCTTTAGAAAAAAAAGACCATGATTCAGTGATTGTCGACTTCGTTGGTGGTTTTGTTTCAATGTATCACGCAAGACAAAAAAAAGCGATCATGTTGTCCCTGAGGTGCCAGAGCGATTGTACACACGCACACCCTGTACTCTTGACCGTCGATGTACTTTGGTCTGTAAAGAAGACAATTTTATTGCACAATTATCTGACCGCCGATAGAACAGAACTTCACTCGGTTAGATTCCCTGATCGTTTGTCAATGTATTGAACATAGGCGGTTTAACCTTCACTTGGGTAAAAAAACTACACTCCTCTACCCACTAGAAGGGGTTAGTAGAATCAATTAATTGTACAACAAACTATTTACCCCTTTCGAAGTAACTTATTTGTCGCCTTGCTACTTAAACCCTGACTTAGATCCCATTTTCGTTTTTGCTTGTGTACATTTTATTTAGAGAAATGGAAAGACATAGGGTACAGCTACAACCACAGTCGTACCATGGTGTCCCAAGTTTCAATAGCCGAGCCAGAGTCGCCCCCATCCAGCCGACTTCGCCAAGGTAATCGGATCGACCGGTGCCGCAACGCGTTTCCACTCCAACCAGGAGTGATGTGGACCGTATTATAAGTCTTGCTACTGCTTGTTCGCACTTCGCTTGGAACTGTCTTGCCCTTTTCTTTCTACACCCTTTTCAAGATGCATCCTTTCAAAACATCCTCTTTCCCCATTGTATTGCTTTTAATATTTTGAACTATCTATTTCTAATCCTGTACTCTCCAAAGCACTCTCTTCTCGTTGCCTTCTTGCGTTATGTACCGATTCGATTCACCATATAACATTATCCCTCGGTTTCAAACTCAACGCTTTTGCAGATCAAATCGATTGTTGCTTTTGCAATACCCACTAATATATGATATGTTTCGCCCTTTTTCTTACAGATTCGCCGCACCCACAACCATTTGTCGCCATTCAAGATAGTTAGAAGATAGGAATTGTGAGAACTGCACACCCTGAGATAGTGGACTGAAAAGCATTATCTATCTCCTAACACTAATACGAAGCGACCGAGAAACTGATAAGCTAGTTAGTTACATGAAGAACCAAAACAAGAAGGACATTGTCGATTGAAACCAGCAATCGCGTCCATTCTTTCGTACCACTTATGACACCAAAATGACTCCCAATCCAAAGCACGACGAATCGTGGTGTATTTTAATAGCGTGTGTTAAGGTGGCACGTGTAAGTCCCAAACTCACAATGTAACACATTCATGATGCCAAACCTAGCGTTAACCAAACGTGTGCAAGCGAGGCGCAGCCAGAAACAGGTAAATTTCGAAGACAAGTTAAAGATTTGTTGCTAGTTTGTAAGGATATGAGCATGAATAGATTAGTTAGCTTAATTTACACAGCAATGCAAACTTCAAAGATGTGCGGACAATTATAGCCTGTAGAGTACGGAACGGGTCACAAAAGTCACGTGCCCGATAACTCGTGCTCGATTCTTGTTATCGTTTGCAATGTAGTTGATAAGATTAAATTATTCGTCTTTAGTTTCGGATGCTACGTTACTCCACCAGCGACTACTTCCTACTCCTACGATCTTCTCTCTAACTGTACAAAAATCAAAACGATCAAGTGAATAAAGACAGCTCCTTACAAAAATAGTGTAACCAGTAACAGAAACAGCAAAACATCTTTCTACTCAATGATATGGGCGGCGGCGGTCCCGTTTTATTAATTTCCCACTTCGTTGCGTAGCATTTGCGCATTTGTAACCTTGTTCCATGTCGTTTAGTTTCGTTCCTACGCAAAGTCGGCTGCGCTTACCTGTACCAACATCGACGTTTAAAATCGTTCTGCTAATGTTTTATTAAAAACTTGCTAAATTAACAACGGGACCAAAACTTCAGACGCAATCTTTGTTTAGTAATGGTGTGAAGTACGTTTCAGCGCAAAAGGGAAAAAATGGAACCGTTTCGTTCTGACCTGGCAAGCGTAAGACAAGCGAATGGCCGCTGGCAAAGTGCGTACTGTAGTGTTTAGTTTAGATCTTACCTTTACTCTTACATACTAACTGTACAGAGTGTTTGTATTCTCCTGTGAAGCTACTATCGTCTGTCTGGTGTGTGCTTTTCTGCCTTTTCCTTCTAAGATAAAATCAAATTCTGTTGCTCGTCCGTGTGTTGTCGTTTTGTTAACTTTCCTATACTAATTCTACACGCAACGTGTCTCCCAATATTGTGCATTGAGATTGTTCGCGTTGGTCTGAAGAAAAATTAAAAGCGCTCCGTAAATGGCTATGCTAGTTCAACTGTTTTTGCTCATGATCTAAGTCTTTAAACTTTTGTTTCACATTTCTGTTGCAACACTATGCTTTAAACTCGTAAAAAAAAACAATTAGGAATCATCAGTATTTTATGTGCATTATCCATCCGTTAATCCACAGTTGTGCTTTTGCGTTTTTAAACCACGAACACAAAAGCCGTTCGCCATCCGATCTTGTATCAGTGAGGTAAGCCTCCCGATAGTTTAGCTGGTAGCACCGTCGTGAAATTGTAGAGCTTCAGCATTACCGTAGCAGCGCCGTTTGAAATCTCCAAGTCGTTTCGGTAAATTAGACTGATCGATTCGCACCGATTGCATCGTGTTGCTGGTTGAGAGAGGGGCCGTGCAGTATGGTAAATGGTAAAAGGAGAAACGGTAGAAGCGACTTACCTGGTTTTGCTCAGCATCACCACACTTCCATTTTCGCTTAGCTGTTGTGCATTCAACGAGTATAGCTTACACAGATCCTGCAGTTTATCGTGCTCAGCCTTGTCAACATCGTGCAGGGTCAGCTCGCGTTGCTGATCATCCTGTAGAAACCTGTCGGATGGGTTAACAGGAAAACGTTAATAAAATGACTACTATGTTTGTCCTTTTAATACGAGCTCACCTTGATAGCAGTTCATTCACGCTCGATATGATAGAAAATCCTGGCCTTTCCTCGCGAATCCTTCTACATCCAGCACGTATCTCCCGTATCTCGTTCGCCAACGGCAACCCGGGTGCAATATTATTGACTAGAAACGGTGTATTTATGCCGGATAAATCGGCCCCGATAGGTAGCGCCAGACTAGGATCGATACCGCCGAGACCGATACCATCGATCGCTACACCCGCTGGTTGCATCGTTATTTCGCACGCATCTCCCGGAATGATTTCCGTCGTCACCAGCTCGTCGGCTGACATCAGCGTATCATCGTCCGGTTCGTCTTGCCGATCGACATGGGGCAACAGTGCTCTGCCGAGTGCGGAAGAGGACGCCCCGGCTGCAACAGGTGCGCGATTACCGTGATACGCCTTGCGGAAGTCGTGCTTCGATGCGAATGTTATCATTGCCTCGTTGCCGGGCCAATCGGTCAACTCGTCATCACCTTCGTGATCCGTCTCGTTGGCCAGCACTGCTTCCGAATCGCTCGAGCTTAGTGAGCTTGAGCTAAGGAAATCTTGCCCTCCACAATCCATCAGCTGCCCTTGCCCTTCCGGACCGGCCATCATCAGCATTTGTTTCTTGCGAATGTACTTGGATTTACGATGACGATGCTTTTCCTTCGGGTAGCTTCCCTTCGCCTTTGTAACTACGGCTGCCTTCATCGGTTCCGGGATCGATTGGACGGTGTTGGGCACGGGTACAGTGGCCACCGTTTCCGAAAACGATTGCTGGATGTTGATCGGATTCTTGATCACAGTACTACCGAATGGATGGACCAGTAGCGGTTTAGTCTGCACTTGGTTCAGTTGACCCGTCGGCCCGGTAGCTGCCGGATCGGTAACGGGCATTGTAACTGTGGGTCCAACAAGCTGTTGAACTGGATTCAATCGCTCCCCAGGCATTATTAATGGTTTAATTCCTCCCAAGTTCGATTGATTCAGTGGAACACTTGGGACAACACTATTTGTGCCGACCGTAACAATTTGATGCGGGATTCCTAGTCCATCAGCCCCATGACCTTGACTTCCAATTAGCGTTAAAATCATACCACCATCCAAGGGCATTGTCGGCTGCTGAATGCCTCCCGTTAGAAGAACTTGCTGCTGCTGTTGCTGCAATGGAATCGAGAAGTTAAACTCTCCCCCTGTCGGTACGGGAACTGGGACAGAAGGTGTCACGATCGCAGACGACCGTGTTGCTTCCAATAGCGCCGTGCGTTCCCGGTCCCTATCAGCCGAAATCCGCTCAATCTTTGAAACGACCGTCTTATTCAAGGGGAGTATTCGTTCGCACTTCATCATGCTGGCCGAAAAGGAAGCTGCCCTATTGCGACTCTTGTACTCGATGTAGGAGGACCCTTTTGGACCGAAAAATTCTCGCTGCCTCGGTACGCTGCTGGAATGCTGCTTGCAAAAGTCATAATCCATCCCACCCCGGTCGCGCTGACTGCGCTTACGCTTGCCACAAAAAAACATGGTGCTCCTGCAAAAGAAAATTAGATACAATGGGTTTTTAATGACGCACAACGATCTCACCCCAACGATCGACATCGCTGGAACTGACCTGAAACCCTCCGGGCACCCCGAATGCTTGAAAACTCGCTTCTTCATCGTACCAGCGACTGGGAAGAGCGGATTTCCCACGATGTGTGGTGTAGACGGTGTCGTCTCATACTCCACCGCCATACGCTTGTACTTCCTCTTTCGTCGCATGTTGGGTCTGCAGAAACGGGGAGATTTTATGGTAAGAAACACCGTTCCATGCAAGGGCCGAACTATGGATTTGTCTCATACCTAGCAGGACTGAAGTTTTCATTCAGCGAGTCGGATTCAAAGTTTCCCGAGAGCGGCGTTTGGCGCAACTTGAACGTAAACGCCACGGAATGTCGATCGTCCGAATCGCTCTGGACAATGTTGTTGCTGCCACTCAGATACGGCGAGTCCGCCTGGTTCATCACCACATTGCATGCCGGTGGATCGGTCGGACTGCTGGAGCTATCCTCAGTTGGTTGTGGTGCGCAAGCTGCAAGTATATAGAAGGTGAGATAAAGCGAAACTTAAACAACTATTTTCGACTTACGCAAATTTCCCGTTGATCGTGTTCGACGGCGCACACCCCAGCGGACCTTGCTCGAAGTGGTGCGCGAAGTTTCCTCCAACGCCAACGTCAGATCGTGCGAAAATTGTTCCATCCTAGCAGGCGAAGAAACACATTCGCGTGTCACGACACCAGACACACCGGATCTGCCGATAAGAACTCTCTGCTCCCTCTCTCGCGTGAACGTGTCACACGGTGATGATCCAAGGAGTGCGCTCACACCACGAACTTTTGGTTCTTCGGATTCTCTCGAATAATGATAATGTTCTGGAAACCGGAGGGAAAAAAGATCCCCAATACGCCACCACAATTTTCTCCGCGTTTTTCACGTACTGTCGTCGTCACGCTCTCGTATGCGTTTCTTAGTGCGTACAGATGGGCGTCCGCACTGGGTACAGGGACATTTGGAGCAAACCGCGGCTAGATCGGCCATATGAGCGTTTTACGCCTTCGGAAACGTTCCTACCCTAGCAAGCGAATGGACCGAACGGCAAGCTTACACTCAACACATAACCAAATTACGAGAAAACACACAGAAAAGTACGATACGCACCAACTAGCTCGCAAGCAAAGCAAATCGATCTCCGTATTATTATTGTTGATTGACATTTGCAGCGCCGTCAGTTGCGATGACAGTTCAGTTTAACTGTCAACCACGGTCAATCGAGAACAGGCGAGGCTGTTTTGGAGGAGTTTAAATATTTTTTCAAAACGCTCGATTAATCAACTGGAATTTTTAATCGTACAATTGCATCATAAATAGCTGTGGGATATTGATCACCATTATCATTAAAATCTTATCCTTTTTTTTATTTATCTTCCCTTATTTCGCTAAAATGAAAAAAACTATTCAAACCATCATTACTTCATCAGCTGCTTCGTCAACCAACAGAAAATGTATTTATTTGTTTTCTCTTTTTTGACCTGCTATATTCCAATTTATTGTACTCATCAATCTTGCATTAGATTTGGAGCAATTAGAAAGCTTTGTCACCCTTTTAACATTGCCGGACGCTAGAATGTGAAAGTTTGACGAGCGACTGATCAGGTTTTTATTTGACCTTGGCGATCACCTGAACTCACGTTTGTCGTTTGCTGCAATTCTATTCAGTCTTCGATCATATTTAGCTTGGTGAGGTGTTTGATCTGTGATCATACTTTACAACTCTAAAGTGCAATATTTTGGTTAAGAAAATACACATTTTGATCGCTTGCCGAGGCGTTGCATTTAACCGCCATGTTGTCAACATTGCTTAACGTGAAGATCAAACGATCATCATCATCACTATCATCGCGTTCATTGCAATTGATTGTATTCAGTGTTTTACTGTGTTATAGTTCGTCCGAGTATTTCGCTCAAGCACAGGAAGTGAAGGTAATATTATTGGAATTATGCTAGAGAAATTGTTATTTTACTATCTAATCTTCAATGACAAATAGATAATAAATCTGAACAAACTGCCGTGTCATCGGTTAGTTATACCACTTAAGAAGAGGGACACTACTTTTAACCCTTCGCCACTGTAGCGCAGAAATTGTTGAAGGTCAAACTGTGGAGTGCAATCTAGAGCGGCTTGTGGCTCTTCTGTGGTTCACTGAACATCATTTTGAAATTGTTTATTCATCACTTCCTTTTGTAGATGGCTAGCAGTGATAACAGCTATCAAGTAGTGCAACTCCCAAGTCCTAAGGCGAAACTTGGCGAGGGCCCAGTGTGGGACATCGACACCCAGAGCCTGTACTATGTGGATATCAACACTCCGGCTGTCCTGCGTTACGATTATGGGGAAAATCGTACCTACAGCGCAAAGTTAGGTAAATGTGGAATACATAATCTTTTCCCACCCGGAAGCAACTAATGCTAGACCGTTTTACTCCCTCAGCGGGCGCGAACTTCATTTCCTTCATTGCCCTCGTCGCTGAACAGCCGGAACATTTCGTGATTGGTGAGAACAACCGTGTGACGCTGATCCGTTGGGATGGCCGATCGGATGAGGCCAACCATGTTCGTGTGCTTGCTGATTTAGGCCCTAGCCAGAGCCACGTTCGGTTCAACGATGGCAAGATCGATCCATCCGGTCGTTTGTATGCTGGTACGATGCAGCTGGACACGTTGGGCGATCTGTTCGCACAGAAGGAAGGGCAGTTTTTCCGGTACACCAACGGAACGATGGTGGTGCAGAAGAAGAACGTCAGCATTTCGAACGGTCTGACCTGGGACGAACCCTTCAACCCACTGCGGATGTATTACATCGATTCGGCCGCGCTGGACGTAAAGGCGTTCGATGTGGATGCGAACGGAGATCTCCAGAACGAGACGGTGTTTTACGATTTGCGTGTGAATGGAGGTAACCCCGGATACGTTCCCGATGGAATGACGAGTGATGCCGACGGTAATCTATACGTTGCGACATGGGGTGGTTCGAAGGTTATGAAGATTGATAAGCGGTAAGTGTTTGCGAGCGTTGAACTGGCTCTTCTCGCTGACCTATATTTTGAACCTTCCACTGTAGGTCACAGAAACTCGTGCTGGAAATAAAAATTCCAGCGGAGTATGTAACATCGGTAGCGTTTGGAGGACCACAAATGGATGAACTGTTTGTGACCACGGCTAGCAAGGACGATAGACCTCTTCCGGCCGGGAAACTATTCAAAGTTACCGGTTTGGGTGTAAAGGGGAAGCGTATGCACAAAATGGTCATGTGAATAATAGGTGCAATAAATCCAATAATTCGTCCAATCAGCCGAACAATCGCACATTTAGTTTTTAGTTTAGTATTCGATTTGTCTTTTTATTAAGGTTGGTTGAAATCATACATTTCTCTCTTAGCGAATCGATTGCATGGTTTCCCTTACGCTCGAACCATCGGGAACGACGGCAACGTTTGGACATCAAGCGTCCTAGCATTTGAACTTGACGGCCAAAGGATGCCTTCGGACTGACGGTGTACGCGGAGGTGTTTTTGATCATCGGCCAGGATCGTGTAGCAGGAGCAGCAAATGACTCCATTTTGGCTGAGGGCTGGTAGTCTTTGGTGGTCCATGACACGATCCGAACGAGGAAAACCCACATAATCTGGCCACAACATCGTCACTCTGTTGCGAGGCCATACCGAACGAACGAACGTACTTGAACAATATTTATCAACCGGTAGAGTTTTTCCTTCACATTTCTGCCCTTTCCTATCCCGCGTCCGGAATCAAACGCACACGTTCACGCAAACAAACAACACCACAAGGGATGAAGATGCTGGTCCCTGCCACTGGTGCATTAACGCTGTTTGATGCCTCGCTGCCATCTAAGCTCACAAATCCGTTCTCGAGAGCGCGCGCATGGCATGCGTTTTGTCCTGCTGCACACAGTCGGAAATGGTGCTGCGGTACGATGACTTATTCGATCTTTGCCAAAATGTCGGCTTCCCGGAAGAGGTGGTACTCTTTGTTATCGCCCAGCTCCACCTTGGTGCCACCGTACTCCGGCAGCAGCACCTTTTCACCGACCTTTACCGCAAGCGGCACATGTTCGCCAGTTTGCGTGTTACGGGCACCGGGCCCTACCGCAACGATCGTACCCTCTAGCACCTTCGACTGGGCTTTCTCCGGGATTACGATTCCACCTTTCGTCTTGGTGAGGGCTTCGGCGCGCTGGATCAGCACACGGTCCAGGAGAGGCAGCAGACGCTTAACGGCGGACTAAAAATTAGAGTAGAGCAGAATAAAAAGCAAGGTTAGACTAATACAACTAGCAGAAAAGTACCTATCTACAGTCTTTCGTGAACTATTAAGCGTGAAACAGTTGGGGAGGGGGTTTGGTAATGATTACGTAAGCCTTATCGACCTCCCAGGGAACAACCGCATGCCGGTAGAATTTTCCAGTACAAATGCGTAACCTCGTGAATAACAATGAAACGAATTTTAAAATACAGTAAGTTTTAATAATCTTTAGATGGAAAATGAAACACATCGATAAGAACGTCTCATGCAATCTTGAAAGAATGTTCCAGACTTCTACTCTCAGACTCTCTACTGGAGGCTGGGCCACCTCATCGTACGGTATGTTTAGCCAAAAATGTGCATTTCTGCGGATAACTTACCATGATTCTGTTTTGGCAGTAGATGGCAGTTGTAGTTGCTGTTGCGAATAACTGCAAATATTCCGCAGTCAGACCAGATTATTGATGAAATTTGCACAAGAACACGAGGCTTCACCGGCAATACGAACCGTTTGCACGTCTTTCACGCACGAGGACTACGCTGACAGTGCTTATATTGCCTGGTCCCACCATCTGGAACATTTTGACAGCTGGCAGCAAGTGAACGTTTGACACGTCTTGATGCATCAAGAATAAAATCATCTCGTTCTATAAATAATAATATTGTATTCCATATTGCAAATTCTGATATTGTTTTAGATCATTTTCGGTTGAAATTGACGTAGAAAGGAAAGAAAATGAATGTTATCATTAAATTTCCCAACAGCAGTTTAACTCATACAAACATGGCCCCTAGACTGACATCATTTGAGCTAACCTCTTTAACCCAAGAGGCATGATGTTAAAAGCGTTGTCTATCATTTTGAAATGGTACGAAAACAATGGACCAGCTAACTGTAGACAAATTATCAGATCCATCAACGGAAAATACGGGCCTTTTGAGTTGTAAGTGAAGTGTAAGGTATATTACTTAAGGTTGCATAGTTTCGTTGAAGTAGTTGTTGATTATCTCGTTTCAGTGGAGTACAAGCTACGGGCAACCGTTGCGCTGGACGAAGGAAACACACGGAGTGCAATATTGTATCAAACCAAGTCGCTCGGTGCTTCGAAACAACAAAAATACTCACAAACATCCCGGCAGTGCAATGATTTAGGTAGAAAATTATATCATAGTTTCCGTTGAACCGACCTTTGTACCCATGCAGACATGTTTCGCTTTCAGAGGAATTAGTCCAGAAGGTAATCAACGCGGATACAAACAAGAAACAATCACCCACCACGCTTAGCAATGATTACGACGATCTATGCAAACGGTGCAATGAACTGCCTAGCGAATGGACGGTCATTCAGATTGCGAAAGAATATACACCGCTTGCAACGAGCCTGGTCCACGAGGAACTGCTGACCGAATCAACTCCAGTATGGTTGACCGTTTTCCGGTGCAGTGACCCGTGTGAAGGTGCTCCGTTCGAACCAATTCTCATCCCGCTGGATGTACCTGTCAGCAAAGAAGACGAAAAGTTTCCCAACTTTTTCGAACACATCACATCGATTCCGGTTGCGACACGGAATGGAATCGGGGCCACCACCGAAGCAACGAGCGAATCTCAAGCGGAGCGTCTCGAAGCCGTAGAACAGCTGATTAGCTCGGCCGTGCAACGTACGATCGAGTGGTTGGGACCATGGTCGAATCTGTTCGTAGGGAAGTTTCGCTCTCCGGCCGACCAAAAGCTGGAAAGCGAAATATACAATCAAATTGAAGAATTTTGTGTGCACAATCGTATCGGCCGAAAAGGACAGCGAATAGTTTCACTCGTGGCCCGCCGGCTCGACTTGTTGGACGAGTTTCAACTGTTTGAATTGTGCGCCTGTGAGCAGCTGGATCTGGATGATGCCAAGGTGGAAGCCCTGTACACATTGCTAGTCAATCTGCGGCAGACCAAATTCAAGGAACGAAAGGAAGAACGGCTCAACTGTTATCCCGTGATGCTTATAGTCGACGAACTGCTTGACGGCATGCCGTGGGAAATGGTCCATCCGTCCGGAGAGTTCTGTCGGTTTGCCAACTTTTCGTCGCTGAGTGAGCTTTATCGAGCACACGCAAAACGCATCAAGAATGGATACTTTACACTGTCCGCAAAGCAGTGTTTTACAATTATAAATCCGGGTAAGTTCTGTAATAGGCGGATACGGATGGTTGTATTCCTAATACAATTTGGTGATCTTTGCAGATAAAGACCTTGAAAAGATGAGTGCACGGTTGCAAATGTTCTACAAAGAATTGTATCCGAATTTCGAGTTGCTTGTCGACGAACCACCGAAGGAGAGCGAATTTGCAGAAGTGTTAAACACTTCCGATGTTGTCATGTGAGTTTTGTAGCATATTGTTTGAGGAACCTTGTATCAGAACAAATTGTTCACTCTCCCTCCAACCATTGCAGCTATAATGGCCACGGCAGTGGGTTACAGTTTATGAACGGTGAAACATTGCTGCAGCGTGATATTAATTGCGTGACGTTTCTGTTTGGCTGTGACTCGGTACGGTTATACTCGAACGGTCTGTTCACGGACATGACCGGTACGCACATGTACTACAATGCAGCCCACTGCCCGACGGTGGTCGGTGCACTGTGGGTGCTTACCGATCTGTTCACCGACTTCTACTCCATGCTGCTCGTTGGCAGTTGGATTCCTTCGACGAATCCTGCCTACGCCAACAAAGACATTTCGTCCTGCGATATGTTGGCGTTTAAGGCGGGCAAATTGGGTATGAACCAAAGCGTGCAATGCTTTTTTTTTCTTTTTAGTTGTTTCTTAAATTCCATTTGCTTGGCTTTTTTCAGAATTCGTCAAACCAACTAGTGCTACCCGTTCCATAAGGAAACATCCGAATCTATTAAAACTGATGGGTGATTGTAGGTTGTATTACCTGCTGCCTCAACGAATCCGGTGTGCACTGGTATGCCGCGGACTGCCCGCCATGAATGAAGCATGCATTTGATGCAGGGTGTTGGTGCGTAAAGGAAAATTTTCACTATTTTTAAGCACAATCAACCGAAAAAAATTGTTGTTTCAGCCAGCTACCAAATAAACACACCCATACACAACATTTGTTTAAGGGGTTGACGCCGCCCGGTCTGTGGTGTCGTATGGCGCATTCGATTACCGTCAATTGAATAATGGAATGAGAATAATCTCACACTGATTCAATTTGCTATCGACCATGGGCCGTGTGGAGTGGAAAGTTTAAGCTGAACCGAGCGCCAAACCGCGCGGTAATCTTTGCTACCGTAAGAGATCGTGTAACAGTTCTGAGACAATCGTCGATCGCGTTGGCAATATCTGGTGTTGTGCTGGTGTGTTGGAATTTCTTCTACTGTTTTTTATCATTAGTAAATATTACTTGTTAAGTTTCAGCAGATCAGCATCAGGTACGCAAAGAAAGAACTATTCTATATCAGTATGAATTCCATTATATAATAGAATATAAAGTGGCCTTCTAGTACCGAAAAATGAACCTTGAAAGAAGTTTAATGCGCACGTTCTAAGTACCGTTCGTAAAAATCTATTCCCGATGTGTACTTCAGCAATACGCAGTTTCCTTCTTTGAGTGTGTCCTTCGCCGTAATCGCATCCTATCATTTAACATCGTTGAATTTAAACACATTTTCGCTCTCCATGTGGTTACTAGCGCCCATTCGTGTCGCGTAAAACGGTTATGCGCTACCCAGCGCAAAGAATGAACGCGTAAATGTGTGGTTGTGTGCGCACGTGTGTTTGTGTGTATAGGGTCGCGTTCTAGCGTTTTGACAGCTGCAGATTGCATTTTGTCTTGTGTCCCGTAGAATAGCGAACAGTGAGCGTGACTTTGGCGAAGAAAGAAAACCCGCAATAGGGATAAATATTATTACTTGGTGGAGCGTTCCAACGCACAATTCAGCATTGATTGAATGCGAATCTGTTAGAAGTGAACCAAAACCTTAACAAAAGCAATGGTGAGTAATGATGTCTGTGATGCTTCTTTTATCATCCTTTACGTCCTGTAAACATTTGTCATGCGTACTTTTTTTAGGCACATCTGCCGAGTTGTTCCACGCGTCCGTGTGCATTGGCGTCCTGGTGGTGGTCGTATCCGCTTCTATCACTTCTCCTGCTCCAGCTACCGTCCTCAAATGTGTTCGCACTGCAGAAAGAAATGACCATCTCCGTCGCACCCAGAAATGTGGATTGCTTCTACGAGTCTGCCAAAGCCGGCCAAACGATCGACATCGAGTATCAGGTTATAGACGGTGGGCACGGTGATCTGGACATTAGCTTCGAGCTGGCGGAAGTAACCGGCCGGACGATATTTGCCGATTACAAAAAGTCCGACAACATTCACCGGTTTCCGGTGCCGTACGACGGAGAGTACAAGTTTTGCTTCGACAATGGGTTCAGCCGGACCAACAGCAAGACGGTGTTCTTCGAGCTGATTATCGAGCGGGAAGGTGAACAGGAGGATCCTGCCGGCTGGTCCGACATCGATCTGCTCGAAGGTCTCACGCCGGAAGAGTTTTACGACATGAAGGTGCAGGACATGGAGGATGCAATCAAGCGTGTGCGCAACAACCTTACCAAAGCGCGCCAGCTGCAGGACGTACTGCGCTCACACGAGGCGCGCGATCGTAACGTGGCAGAGGAGAACTATTTCAAGGTGAATGTGTGGTCATTCTTCCAGATTCTGGTCATGGTAGCCGTCGGTACGCTGCAAGTTGTTATGGTGAAATCACTGTTCGATGTGGATTCGCGGGCATACAAGCTGCTTACCAAGCTCTAACCATAGGGATATTACTACTACACTCGAATACTAAAAACAAAAACCCGCACAAACGGCCATCTCATGTGTGCCATCATACCAAAGCTTCATCTCGTCACTGAATCGGATCGTGTCGCACACGTCGCGCACTATCGGACAATCGTTCGGAAAGCGCGGAAGAGCGGATAGACCTTTCCGATCGTAATTTAATTCACATGAAAACATCGAAAGCAAGAAAGTGCCATAGAAGGTACGTCCGTACGTGAGTGAGATCGTGATCTTTCTTTGAACAAATGACATCGAAATATAGAAAAAGTGGTGATTTTAATACGAGCGTGCTGCGTAATGTCTGCGAAAGAAACCTACCCTTACACTACTGCATGCATTGAAAGTCTTACACTTCGTTGCTGGGTTTACTACTTGACTTACGTTCGCTGAAAAGACGAAAGTATCAATTTAACGCTCATTTTATAGTGCCCATTAGGAAACAATCTTCTCAGCGACACAATGCAACGCTCCCGGTTGACTACAAACGTGACCGTCTATGTCTGCATCGTGATCCTCCTGTTGGTTTCGATTGCAATTGACGATGTGGAGGCCAGACGAGGCCGTGCTCGCGGTCGAACGAAATCTAGGGTAAGACACAATTCCGATTACAAGCCAACACAGGGCCAGGGCCCAGCTGAATGTAATTCACTTATCTCCGCACTTTTTACAGATGCAAATCGGTCTTCCAATAACGGGCAAATATCGCGATCCAGAGTCTGATCAGTACTACAACAATAACAACGTGAGTGAAGTAAAACGACAAAAGCCAGAAGCGTGGGTTTTAATGGAATTTTGTGTTTGTGTTGGGTTTCAGGGTGCCAAAATCACGCTTGCCTCACACTTTGACTATGAATACGTGCTGGGGCACAAAATTGCCTTCCTGTGTGTTGCCCGCGGTACTCCTCGGCCGACCATTACCTGGTTTAAGGACGGCGTTGAAATCTTCAGCCATCTATATTTGCATGTAAGTTGATTCTGTCCTGCAAGCATTAATGATAAAAAAAGCAAACAACCACCGCAACCTTAACGAACGTTCTTTCTTAGGTCCACGAATGGTATATTGGCAAGGATAAGGTAAAATCGAAGATTGAAATCGATCCCGCCACACAGATGGATGCAGGCGTGTACGAGTGTACGGCCGACAACATGTACTCGATCGATCGAAGAAGCTTCAAGACCGATTTCTCGATCGCGTTTGATTAGTAGCCGCTTGTTTCGCTGTTTCTGGCGCAGAACGGCATACGCAAATAGCAGAACCCCATGTAGAATAAATAAAGGAAGATATACGTTTATATATACATATTTATACCGGAGCAAAGCGGTATGTATTATTGAAACGCGTTTGGATAGTGTAAAGTAATAAAACGCTGCACATGCTCGATCATGCGTTGATATTGCGTACATATGGGGATACTGGAACAAAACGCGCCGGCAATATTGGAAAAACGAGATGTTGGGACGTTGTGGGACACCCCCATGGGAAGTCATCCGCACCCTTTCTAGACCCAGATGCGCACATGTTGATCCCAGCTGCACGATGCCAGAGCCATACCGTTCGGCGCCATGCTAATGGAAGTGATGCGATTTTCGTGGCCACTCAGCATGCCTGTCAGGGATGTGGAGGTACGTTAATTAGAAATTTTATATCTTAGCTTAACCTTGCTCTCTCACCGTTGTGTGTTCCCTTCATCGTGTCCCAAATATGAATGTTGTTGTCGTCCGATCCGCAAAGTATGTAGCGGCCACTCAGTGACAAGGCTGGAAGCAGAAAAAGATGAATTAAATTTTAAATACCTGTAGCATGAAGCAAACTTCTTCCAATGGCACTCAGCTACTTACCACAGGATGTGAATCCACTGTTCTTGTTCGTTGGTTCGTAATGGCCAATCTGCTGATCGGAGCGGAAATCGAACAAACGAGCCGTCTTGTCCTCCGAGCCAGTAGCAAAGCCAAATCCACTCGGATGATACTTAAATTCAAGATATCAATCAGAATGAAAGGTCCATCATCTCTACCCCTGTGTATGCAATGCACATCTCAAACACTTACGCATACGCTGTTCACGTCCGCCTCGTGTCCAAAGAATGTCTGCTTCGGTGTGTTTTCCCTCACGTCCCACAGCTTGCAGGTGCGGTCCACCGATCCGGTTACGTACGTGTTCTTGTCCGGGCTCATCGAGATCGAAACAACGTCACCGGCGTGCGCATCGAATTCAGACGTTTTCTTGCCAGCCTGCAGATCCCAGACACAACTACAATACAGGGGCAAACAAAAAGGGACGCAAATCAACTAGGTCACCTTTCCGTGATCAACGCTGTGTTCCCACTGTTTTTTTTTTCCACTTACATCTTCATATCACCCGATCCCGTCAGGATGTGTGTATCGTCCAGGAATCGGCAGGAGCTCAGAAAACCTTCATAGCCCATCAGCTCGCGCACGATCTTCGCGTTACCCTGCGCATCCCGATTGTTCAGATCGTACACCGTGCACATGTTGTCCATGCCGCCGCACGCCACAAAGTTGCCCGAGTCGGCGAACGCCACACTCATGACCCAGGCCGAGCGCAGCGGAATGACCTGCACCTTGTTGCCCGTCCACGTGTCCCAGATGATCAGCTTGCCGTCCAGCGAGCCCGTTACGCAGTGCCGCGAATCGCCGGCAAAGTGTACCGAGTTTACCTTGTTGATGTGACCCTTGAGGAACTTTTTCGTCGTAATGCGCACCTTCGGCACGTCGCCGAGATCGGCACACTTTTCGAACAGCGTACAGTCGGCCACTTTTTTCTGTTCCTCCTGTGGGAGAGTGTGGGGAAAGGTGCCGGGGCAATCAAGCCGTTAGTGAACATTTCATTTTTTGGTTTCGTCAATCGATTGAAGGTTGACCGAGGTTTCAAACAAATTATTCTCTTCCACTAATTAGATTGAGACAGCTAACTTTAGGAACACGCGATACTAATTGAATAATCCCCACATCGCTCATCAATCGATAGGAAAGTTTAAACGGTTCTAGCAGCTCGTTGGAATGTGCAATTTTTGTTTGCGTACCTGAAATTTGGCAATCATATCAGTGATCTCCTTCTTCAACGCCGCCACCTCGGGGTCATCTTTAGGCGCCATGATGCAAGGCTAAGGCACAGACACGGCACCCGAAACCACACTACTAAGACCGAAACTAGCAATCAATCCTTCACACACTGCACAATATGCACAATTTCTTTGCACGACAGCAATTTGCACCACGCTTCGACACCCCTTGTAAGTGAGAGTCAATTGCAATTTCAATGCAGCTTGCAATTAGCGCTGGGTGGGGAAAATTGCAAGAAGACGTGCTGCGTTCAACGATGGCAACGGTTGGCCGTATTGGCGAGAGTTCCTGCTACTTGCACTGCTGTACCGATAAGAACTAACTGGCCCCGGTCAGTGGCGACTTCCAATAAACGGTCCCCCAACGGGTACGGTGGATTGCAGCGACTATACACTAATTAAATTTCCTGTGTCCAGCACCAACACAACCACCATGGACACCAGGGGAGGGGAGTCGCCAGGTCCAGAGTATCGACTAGAATCGATGGGAAAGTGTATGTGTGTATGTGGAGGATTATTTTTACGTTACTGTCCTTTCGTCTGCCAGTCTAATGTCCTCGAAAAACCACCCCACCGGCACCAGTTGCCTCTCTGGCCACAGTTGGGGTAAAGCTCACTCTCCCCTTCCGTTTGGGTAAATAAAGGTAAAAACGTTTGCAGTTTCTGGGCTTCCCCTTGTGGGGCCGATCGCGTACGGGGTTATACGGTGAGTGTCAGCGCAACACATGTTTGACATATTTACTCGAAACGTGGCCAACTGCAAAACCATTTCGGGTTGCGTTGAATATCGTTTATGAAGCATTTTCTTTGTTGTCGTTTCGTGGCATTCTAATTTGAGCGGGTTCGCTACAGTCTTATTTTGTTTGGGGGTTGGCCCACTAGTAACATAAAGGACAAGTTGAGGCTCTGGGGCCTATTCCCGTGGGACCATTGCGCAACGGCTTTCGGACCTGGGGCTCGACTGCCTGGAGTGATAGTAACCGTGACAAGATAGATGGGACTTTGGTTTTAATATATATGTGTGTAGTTTTAGCCCCAGAACTATTGATTTAAACAACGAGCTGAGTGTCTGTAAAAATACGTACGCACGGGTTTGTGAGTTAGATTCGTATTTTTATTATAAAAACCTACATCGATCAGTATGTGACTCTACAACGCACACACATACACACACACACACGACACAGTAAACGCTAATGGCACAGCAGAATCCCTTCCCTTCCCTACAAAAAGAAACTAGAATGAACACAATCTTACCGCTATGTTGCAAATACAATCGATACGTTGCTTCGCTTGCGCTAGGAAATTAATGATTATAATAAGAAATAGGGTAATGGCAAAAGGGTTCTTGCGCGCTTGGTTCTAATGTCGAATGTTGAAAGGCAGTCGGTGCGCGTATATTGTTTCTTCTTCCCCCTAACGGATCCTTTCTACGGATCTACGAATGAAATCATAATGTAGCGCGTTCCCTTCGTCGTCAGCAGCCCTTCGTGGAAGTGGGTCAGACGACCCGGATGCAACAGCATCCAGCCTTTGTGCGTGTCGGTAACGGAGCAGTTGTAGCGCAGGAACCGACAACCGCCACCCTCGTAATCAACGCCGACCGTGTTGAGGGCAATGTTTATCGTGTACGTCGAGGAATCGTGATGCGGTCGCAACGATGGCTGCTCATCCGGGCGATAGCGAACGACAAAGTTCATCAGCGATCGTGGTGGCTGTAATTGAAGGGGACAATTTAGATTAATCTCGGTACAACATTACCCACATCGCGATCTCACTTACATCGTGGAAGTACCCGATGAAGACTTTCTCCTGCAGTGGGCGCACGTACAGCTGCAGCAGCTTCAGCCATAGTTGCTCCAGTCCCACCTGATTCATGTGTATGTCCCGGGTAGGGACAGCTTCGTATCCGCCCTGAAGCCGCTTATCGGAGTGTGAACCATCCGACCATTCACCGAACGCTTCTACAATTTCGCGTAGTTCATCACAAAAGCGTTCCGAACCGAGCGCGAGCCTGTACACGTCCGGGCAGGGCTGCTGGGGGACGAAGTCAGCTTCCAGCTGCTGCTTGTACTCGGGCGCCAAATAACGTTGCTCCCAATCGTGCTGATTGTTAAACAGCTGGTAAAAATCCGGATGAGTGCGTGTCATGTCAAAGTATTCGGTGTCGATCAGATGTCCGTACTGCTCCATATTGATCACGTGCATAAAGATACCCTTGGAGCGGAAATGCCAGCACAGTGCCATATCCGGATCAGTTTCCTGCAGCTCGTAGCTTACGTCGGCCAACACGGCACGCTTCACCAGATACACGATTGACACAAACGGAACGTTCCAAAGGCCGAGCAGTTTACGGCCCACAATGTCCATGTAATCGTTCGACCGGGCATAAAATCCCTGCCCGCTCAGAGCACCCCAGAAGTTGCTCCAAACTTTCTCCGGCCGGGTTAGAACCGGTGCAATCACATAGCGATTCGCTTCGATCAGCGATCGTAGCACGTTCGGGTCATCCAAATGTCCTTCGGAATCAACGACGAACAGATAATCGCAACCACGCAGCTCACAGTGCTTTGCGGCAAAGTTGCGTGCAGCCGTTTCGGTAAAGTCTCCATCATGATCAATCACTTTCAACGAACGGTAGCGACCTTCCTGACGATCGAGGAATGACTTTACTGTCGCGGCGTGGTACGCAACGTTCGAGTGTACCAGTACATCCAACCGATCGGCTGGATAGTTAAGCTTTGCAATCGTGCCAAACCATTCCTCCAGGAACGGTGTCGGCTTCTCCACGAATAGGGCCATCGTTACGAGCGGCAGCTTCGCATCGTCGCCGAGTGTTAGCCGATCTTCCTTTACCGTTTGGCACTCCCCATCAACGAATGCTCCAGCCAGATAGTTGGCGTAGCTGTTTAGCGTCAGCTTGCTGGGCCCATTGCCATGAACGATGGAGGGTTTCGTGCTGTACTCGGAGTTGGTCAGGGAAGCTTCCTTCTCACTTGGTTCCAGCGAAAGTACCACCTGTTCTTCGACACCGTTCAGATTCTGGAACAGCGCGGCCATGTGATCGAGCTTGATATTAAGCTCCTTACGCAATTCCTCATCCAGGTACGCCTTCGTGTAGTACAGCTGGTCATCTTCCGTATCCTTTGACGGAGTCTTCAGTAGCTTGTACAACTTGTCTGCGTATCCCATGAAGAGGCCAGAATTTAGATAACGCATTCCACGGCCTTCCAGCGGTGGGTAGGCACTTTTCAGCGATTCATCCGGCCAGCAAAAACCTTCCGCACCGAACACAATGGATGCTTCGAAAGAAGCAAACTTCTCCTGGATCTTTGCCCACGGAGCGAGGAACAGAACATCGTAGCTGTCCGTAAACAGTACGAGCCGATCTTTCTCCGCACGATACGGCTTGAGGGCTTCGCGAAGTAAATTAATCTTGTATCCACCGCCGACGGACTTCATGTTGCCGCCGAGCCAGGGTTTGCCCATGCCGAGGGTCGTTACTGTGAGACCGTAGTGTTTCGCCGATCGTAGATAGCGCAGATAGCCTTCCGTTGCATTGCTGGCCACGGTGAAAATGATGGGATCTTTGGAGGATGCTGGAATGGGAATGGCAGAAACAAATGTAACCATTAGTGGACTGTTCTTGTAAAAAAATAAATACTTCGCGATGAAAAGAGCACTCAAGCATATCTAATCGGTTTGTGGCCATCAAATAATAATTTAGCGACAGAATAGAATTAGATCATTCCATGTTAAGTTCCATGTTAAATAGAAATCAGATAGGGGCTAAACAGAACATCGCATTAAGCAAAAGTGTATCAAAAATTGCTTACGATTGCGCATGAAATCTGAATCCGAACATTGCCACGACACAGCAACGTTGAATACAAAATAGCAAAAGCATATTTAAGTTACATTACTTCTTACTGCAGTCTTACTCTTCAATTCCTCCACCAGATACCAGAGCTAATGAAAGCAATGCTTCTCTCCATGTGCTGGTTTTTACATTATAACATAAACATTGTCTGTTGCATCCCCATCCTGGTGCACACCATCTGTAAATTAGTTTATTCATCCAGCAGGCAGCAGAAACCTCAAGCCACGACGGGAAGGGAGTATTGGGAGTGCTTCCCCACTTCCTCACCAATCCCGGTCATGGCAAATGAATAGTCGCTGCCGCATTTTCATCTGCTGTTGTTTAACACATTCGAGAAGCGAGCTGGTAGTAGTAGGCGTTGCGCTGTAAATGATCTCACCATAGAGTGGGGTCAAGCAGTGCAAAGGGGAGAACACTACGTGACTGCCTGTCATACAGAGCGCGTTGTGGTGCGGTGGGTGGGGATCCACGGGAGGCAAATGGCAAAGGGAAAGAAAATCTTACACTTCCTCACATGCTACACGCATGGAGACCGAAATGCGATTTGCTTAAAAAGATGATGTGTAAGTTGCTACATGATGTGGGGATGTGGTCAAGTGGTCGTTTCATTGCTTCAACTAAATCGTCTTGCATCATCGGCAGCAGCCGGTCGCCGGGTCCGGAAGCAAACTCGACCAACCGACTGATTGTACAGCACAACCTTTCTGACTTTGTTGCCCGCTTATCAGTTGACCCGCAGCCGGACACACATTCTTTCCTTACGCCTTACAAACACACGAACCAAAACGAGCAGCAAAGCAAACTTACCATCATCGGCAGCAGAGGCAGATAGCCAGTCCAGTGAAAGGATTACCAGAATGGCCCACCAACAGTTGGTCCAAGAGCGTGCCATCCTGTACGACACTGACACGGATATTACTTGTCCGTTGGACCGGTTTCCCGGCTACACACACGCTTCCGGTTGTATCGATGAACAGTGTTGCACCTTTTTTGTTTTTAACTCAGCACTACCGGATGGGGAAAAAACACATGTGTGCAGGAAGAAACTGACACCGAAGCTGAAAACAAAACCAGAACGGAGAGAACCTGTGAACCGTCCACGATCGCAGTTGGCGTGGTAATGGAACGAGTGTGTCCGTACCAGCAGCGAAGAATACTGCATTCAACGCGATTCGTTGACGCTGTGTGGCTTTGCTTATGTGCTCTATTTCTGTTAAAGATCGTGCTGCCCTCCAGCACTCGCACTCGTGTGCGAAGGGATGGTGCAGTGACGACAGATGTTGGCCGTTGGGTGAGTTTATTTCCGGAACGAAGCAATGCTTGTAGGATCGTTGAATTTTGATCTGTTTTTTTGGGAACGCGTGCGTAGGTACGCTTCCTTTTTTTGGTTGGCACTGTTTCACCACTATTCCATAGTATTGTTGTTCGTGAATTCCAGCATTCTGCAAAAAGCCTCAGTTTCACCTCAAGCCAGTACAATATTTGACCTTTTCACTTGCTCATTTTTAAAACTTATACGCGCACTGAGATATGTTGTGTTTTTATAAGATGTTTGTTGTTATCCTTTTTTGCGTATTGTTTGTAATCGACTGAGCACTATGGTCGAACAGCATGGTCATCACGGGTGATGAATATTTCAATGATTTTAATTTAGATTTTTATCTAAAAATAACGAGTAAATAAATAAATGAAAGAAAATTCACCGATACTCCTCTATTTGTTACACAAACTTTGAAACCAATTAAATACGGTAAAGAAAAGTAAAATTATGGAGGGAATATTGCAAACAAGATATAGCGCACAACATTGCGTTGAAGTTATGCTCGCTGCAAGCTTTTGTGCGGTATGCGCATAAAGTTATGGAGCATACAATGTTTACGATGCAATTAGAATGTTTTCGTTTTCGTTACCTTAAATAACTTCTCTTAACATAGAGCATACATAGGGTAGCCCGGATAGGCGCGCCGGCCCCTGTAAAGACCAGACTTAGTTCAATTCGCATTCGGACAGTTTCCTCCGTAGCAAGGAAAACCGGCTACGTGGTAAATGTAAGTTTAGTAAGTCTTTTTAAAGCCGGCATGAACGCGTAGGTCGCTTACGCCAAGCAATAAGAAGAAGATTTTCGTGAAATTCCAATAATTAATCCATCTTTGCTAACTGTGTTTGTTAACGGAAAAATGGAAACTTTTAAGTGTTTACGATTCGCAATTTACCAAGATTCATCATCATAACCTTCACACGCCAACAGAAAAGCAAGGACCTGCCTTGCAAATTATGTAATTTGCGCAGATCGTGACCCATTTACAGCTCGTGTTGCCTTTTATTGAAATTTAATGACTCTTTGATGAGCGTATCGCAAACAAAAAAGGATTCAACTACGCCTTGTAATGGTATTCAAGAAGATTACATAAAGCACATCATGCCTTTAGGCTCTTTTTTTTTTTTAAATCAGAGACGCTCAATGAAGACGGTTCATGTAAGTTTTTATATTTTTTTAATTTAATTTCACGAAAACAATGACAAAGACTTTTTAGGAGTACTGAGTTTACATTCCTGAGCGTCACGAAGCTATACAATTTTCAAACACACTCCTATAAGAGGCTGGTGCAGAAACAAGGTAGTGCCGAGTTATGGGATAATACTTGGCCTTGGGTAATAAAGGCCCCTTACGAAGCTGGCAAGAAGCGTTTATCCTCCGAACGATTGAGAACCGGCACCGGCAGCCGAACCGCTAGCGCCTCCGAAGCCCGGGAATCCACCGGCGCCCTGAGAGAACGACTGAGCGCCAGCGTTGGCGGACGATCCGGAGAGTCCACCGAATCCGTGTCCACCGCCCTGCGCGAACGACTGGCTGCCTGCACTAGCTGACGATCCCGAGAATCCACCGAATCCACCGTGTCCACCATGTCCACCATGTCCACCGTGTCCCGGGAAGCTACCGAAGCCCTGGTTAAACGATTGGGCACCAGCATTGGCCGCCGAACCGGACCCTCCAAAACCAGCCTGTCGCACTACTCGCGATTCACCTTCTGCAGAAAGAAAAAGGGGTTTAATCGCATGTTCCGACCTTCAACAAGAACCTTCCCACACTTACCCTGGACGGGCGCACAGGCCACCATCGCCACACAGGCAGCAAGAACCAACAGACACTTCATATTGAAACAGGTAAAGAACGTTTGACGAATCGTTACTAAAGCAAGCTCTACAATGGTACTGATAATCACAGCGTGGGCACGTTACGATTTTATACCAGCCTCCAGAGCGGAGCGCGCTCCATCGGGCCTTACGGTGCGTAATCTGCTATCAGCAACAAAACCGGTACGAACGGGATGGAGCATGGAACGCCAAAATCAAAACACGACCGACGAGCGGAGGTTCCCACAAGGGAAGTAGCTTCGACAATGAATTGCAGCAGAATGCACGTTTTTCCCGTTGGCAAATGGGGTTTTCCCGATGCTGCTTGGAAACGATAGGGAATTACACCGAATAATGTTGATGCTTGGGGGATAAAAGGAAAATGACTTCTTGTAGCATTAAAACAGGCTCGTTTTGGTTTGGTTTAAAAAAGAGTCAACACAGTTTCTTATTTTTACTGCCTAATGTGAAGAATACTTTCTCTTAATTTTCTATTCTAATATTAGGATAACTTTCTGCGGCACAATCACATTTTCTTTATTATGTGAGTTTAATTTACCACGTTGCTGGATAGTCAAATTATTTGCTACACAAGCAAACAGCCCAGATGAGGATAGAACTACGTTCGGCTTTTACAGGAGCCGGCTCGTCTATTCATTAGACCGGTTCCTGTTCTACCGGGCTGCCCCTTAATTACCTTATTACCTCTACCAGGTAGCATTATATTAATTAAATGATCAGTACCAGTCCAAAATATAACACCTTAATTTAATATCAATGCAAATGCAATTTCCAATCGTAGCTTATGCAAAAAAGGGGTTTCGGCTCAATTATTCGACTGATCGTAGACAATGAAAATATTACCACAACATTGTTTATTAAATAGTATTTTCGAATTTTGTGCAAAGCATTGCAACATTTCCAAACAGAAGCATCACCCCCCGCCCATTTGCTATCAGCTGTGTTTGTTTTGATTTGACGATTGCCGGTGTTTTGGGAACTGGAACTCGCGCACTGCCCAGTCTCAGCCAGCGGGTTAAACAGCTGATAACGCCTCTCAACAAAACCAGCAACGAGCAAAACTCCAATCTTTTGCCAAAAACATAAGACAAAAGTCGGATCGGAAAAGAATCGGGTCAACTGTTGTACCCACCCATACAGCCGTAAAGGACACTCCACGGTCACTCGTTCTTTGGTCATTTGTCAGTAGTGGCAGCACAGATTACGGACCCCGTGGTTGGGGCCAAAGCCTCAAGATGACTTTTCACAATCGAAGGTTTCGGTTCTTAGATGGTCAATCAACACACGAACGCATTTTGTTTCCTTTTTAAATAGTTTTATTTGAAAAAAATCTTCATGCTTTTGTTTTGTTTCAAATCTTCGTTTTAGCTTCGTTTTTCAATGATTTATGAGGCTACTCAATATCACAAAAAAGTCTTCTACCCTTCAGTACGGTAGGAGTGTGTGTGTTGGGTGAATGATGTTATAGAAATTATCGTCTTGTTGTGTTTGTTGCGATTTTGTATTTGCTATTCGCTGTTGTTTTTTTTTGTACTGGTTTGTTTTTTCTTCCTTGCTGCGTTAGCACCACGCACCACAAAGACTTCTAGTGGGCGACGATCGATTGAGCTCCAGCGTTGGCAGCTGAACCGGCCAGACCGCCACCGTATCCACCGTGACCACCACCCTGTGTGAAGGTTTGCGAAGCGGCATTAGCGGCCGATCCGGAGAAGCCACCGAAGCCCGGGAAACCACCGTGTCCACCGCCACCTCCCTGGCTGAACGACTGAGCTCCGGCGTTGGCAGCCGATCCACCGAAACCACCTCCATGGCCACCGCCCTGCGTGAACGACTGAGTGCCAGCATTGGCAGCCGATCCGGCTAGACCACCGCCGAAGCCTCCATGGCCACCACCCTGCGTGAACGACTGACTGCCAGCATTAGCGGCCGATCCACCAAAGCCGGGGAATCCACCGTGACCACCGGAACCGCCCTGGTTGAAGGACTGGGCGCCCGCATTAGCAGCCGAACCGGACAGTCCACCGAAGCCACCGCCATGTCCGGGGAAGCCGCCGAAACCGCCCTGGTTGAACGATTGGGTACCGGCATTGGCCGCACTGCCGGACAAGCCACCACTCGGTGCATTACGCACGACACGGATCGGGGCAATCGGGAGATCCGCATCATCCAGCAGGATCACTGTAACGAAGAGTGGTCACTACCATCTGCTACCAGGGAACACATGGGACACTCCCTGTCTACCGTACGATTACTTACGCTGATACGGAGCAGCCGTAACGGTGGCCAAAAGGACCGCAGCAAACACCACAAACGACTGCATACTCGACACTACGGCACTCTACACACAAATGGGAGGGAAAACAGTAAAAACCTACGTCAACTCGGTACGACTTGCGATTGCGCAATGATGCTCCAGTAGGCACATCCTAGCAGTATTTATATGGGACGCGTACGTATTCGAAACCCTTCCGCAACTGAGGTTGTACCTGTGCCAAGGGGTGCTAACAAAGGCTGCCAACCGACAAACGAAAGATGAGACGAGTCAGGAGTTCGTTGGAATCGGAGAAGGAGAGTTTTTGCTGTCCGATATGTTGTTGTTTTTTTTTGTATGTGCATTGGATGTGTGAGCCATGCAAGACGCGGGGGCTCGGTCAGAGCTGGGTGGCGTGTGAGTCAGCAGCTAATTCTGTGGTGTAAAGCAAAGGCAGGGTCCTACAGAGTGAGGGATCCACTTACACACTCACTTCTGCTCCCTCTCTCTCTCTCCTTCTCTCTCTGTTCGTTCTTAAGACGCTTAAAATCCAGTTTTTAAACCATTCTGTCAGTCTCGGCCCATCAGCGCCCATCGAATTACGATCATCAACGATCGTGGGCAACGATGAGGGCAATCACGCTCTGGACTTACCTAGAGCTGCACGGGAATGGTCGATGTGTATGTGTGTGTGTGTGTGTGTCGAGGAACTCTGACCCCCTCCGGGCTGGAGTAGATCATGATCTGCAAGCTGTAATGCTACAGTGTAGCTACGATTCAGCACTTTTTTGTATGATTGATGTACCGAATTCTGTCGGACGTTAGAGGAGGGAGAGAGTTACAAAGCAATGTTGATCACTTCAGTGCGTTCTTTTGATGGTTGGAGATCAGTGTCAGCTTTCGAATGGGCCCGTCTGAAGAGCAGGGAAGAAGTAGTTTGATCTGATTTTGTAGCGGACACCTCGTAAAGAGGATTTGATAATATTTTCTCCGTTATGTAAGCGAAAAAGAGATAAGCGCTTTTTCATATCTTTACAAAACGATTTTGTTTGCGATGGATTTGTTGGTCCAGTGCTAATTTACTTCGTAGGAATTGTAGGCCTAGGCATTCTTTTAAAAATAAAAATCGTTTGATATAAAGAATTTCTACAAAAGGATTGATATTTTGTACAACATAGAAAAGGTAACAACAGAAAAGCTGTGATTATAAGACTTTCTGCCAGCAATGTCAAAAATGTTCATTTCGCATATTTACTATCTTTATTGAACAAGATGAAACAAATATTTAAGGACGAAAAAAGACTTGAATCTTTACTAGACTTCTGCTTGATAGAAGGTGCTCAGTGGAGCGATTGCTACATTTTACCCACAGCTTACACAGGTTTACAGCTGAGCTCATGGTTGTATTTGCAGCTGTTTTGATTTTACTAAAAATCAAATTGTCTTAAGCTTTTTGATAGAAAGGACGGCTTGGCTTAACGTGCCTGACTGAATTGCTGACTTTTTAGCATTCCACAAACTCTGGACAAGGATTACTCTAAGTTCCTTAAGTCTAAGGATTACGAACACAAATCTTTCTTAATAACACCATACTGAGAAATTGAAACACAGCTAAAGAATTAAACATATTTTGGACAAACTAAGAAAACAAATCTCTTATTCATTTTAACGTTTGCACAATGATTTGAAAAAAAAGGTCTCGATAACTTGCGTTGAAAAGTGTTTCTTCGGGGAGCTTTAATGCTACGACGACAAAAACAGCCAATAAAAGACTTCAACAACGCATCCTGTCAGCAAGCAACGAACCCATTCACAATCACCTTGTCGCTTTCTTTCGTTCGCCTTCTTGGCCTACTGATAGCCAATAAACGTGAGAACCGGTTGACATGTTTACAATCAATTGTCAACGCAACATAAAAAAAACACAATAAATAAATAACAAGTAATGTTTGTTTTACAAAAAATGGTATAATTTATCCAAACGTATCACAATCGACCACCTTGAGTATGCGTTTTGTAATCGCGCAGTTTTTGCTGCTGCTGTTCGTCATTTGTACGATGTTGTTGTAGGTGTTGTTTCTCTTCTTCTTGTTTTCGATGCTTCCGCGTTATGTCGAACAAACGCGGATGCAAGTGTCATGTGTGTCATTGTAATTTCTTTGCGCTTGTGTGCCTTTGTTGTTTTTCTCATTTGAATTTTGCGCTTCTTGTGTTTGCGTGTGTATGTTGTACGGACTACCGATTTCTAGAACGTAATCCTGGCCGTCAGTATAGTAGCATGATACTAGTACTTAAGTTTTTT
>KB685869.1:0-14729 GCA_000349165.1 Anopheles christyi
AGCGGGGGAATGGGGGTGGAAACGTGGGTAGGGACGGTACGGTGGTGGTTGAGAATAAAATCAGCATTTCCTCCAACTCACTGACACACAAAAACGGTTTTCTCTCTTACTCTATCTCTCTCGTTCGCTATCTTTCTCTCTCTTGGAAAACCCGCTCTCATTTTCCTCATTCGCTCACTCGCTCATGTTAGTATACGTGTGTGTGTGTGTGTGTGTGTGTGTGTATATTTGTGTGACTGTGTTTTGTAGTCCTGTCGCGCCATGGGAGCACGGAATTGAGATAAAATCAATTTTCAGCTCCCTATCTCCAAGATCTCCATGCTCGGTATTGATTTTATGAGCATCAAAAATTCACACACGACCTCACTGTGTGCTGGTACTGGTGAATGAATTCGACTGAATGTCCTGCCAAGGACGTGCTATTTTCACGGTTGTATAATGGACAATCTCGTTTGTCCTTATTTTGCCTTCAATCTCCCGTTGCAAAGTATTCACATTTTCACACGTCCCAGAGAAAGGAAAATCACAACCGCGCACAAATACACACACACACACACACATATATACACTTTCACGAGCCAGCCACAACATTCCATTTCAGAACAATCCTTTTTTTGCTGTATAGCTTTTTCCCATTTTTCACTTACTTATTCACAGAACATTTTAGTGCAATAAGAAAACGCAAGCACACACAAACACACACACAGCTTGATTTGTTTTTCTTCACAACCAGCACCAAGCCTGTCGGTCGCAGACTCACACAGTAATCCCAGTAGCACTAGTAGTGGCAGCAGCAATAGCAGTCTAGGCCGTGGCCTGCTGCATGTATATTTTACTTTCGTTTTAATCGACTGTTGAAAATAAACTGAAAACGCACGCACTAAAGGTCGGGCTCGGTCCGTACCGCGGTCCGTGTGTTCGGCTGTGGGCCTCGCTCTTCCCCCGCTTTTCTGTTTCGCTAACGCTGAGAACGTGAGATGGAGAGCGTTTGCCGTGAGAATGGAACAGACGGCCAGCAGAGGGACACAGCAACGAGCTGTTGGGGAGAAATGGTGTCCAAGGAAAATGCGAACAAGATAGGCGCGCGTGTGGAAAATCATGCTTCAATGAGCACTGCACATTTTCGCTCTTTTGTTCTCGGTGCTGCTCTATCGCACCTGGACAATGAGCGAAGGGTGTTTTAGAAGGTCTGTTTGATGAGTGTGTAAGAATTAATAAAATACTCAAATAAGGGACATGAGAAATATGTAATGAGTTCGTTCGTTTTTTAGTTTTAAAATAATCATGAATCATCATGATTCATACATTTGTAAAATATCAACATTTTCCACGTTCATTCTTCTTCGCCACAACGGCAATGAACAATTCCTTTTTGTCATCAAACTACCCAGAAACAATCGAAGCAACCCATAGTGCATCCGATGCTGAAACAACGTGAGCATCGCATCCTATCCCCTCAGACCGTGAGCGTGAGATGGGACCGTTCTCTCACTCGTTATGCTCCCCTCATTACAGGTGGCAGCGCGCGCAAGAGCCGACCAAAAACTCGTCGGTTGTTTTATTTTGTCTCGGCGCTCTTGTGCTCTTGTTGCTTCGTGTTGTTTTTGTTTTTCGTGTACGCTTTCCCTTCCCAAATGCTGTTTAAACACTGTTTTCCCTCCTTTCTAGTCTGTCGGTCACCGGAGTTCATTGGTCGCAGCAGGATCGGTAGCACGCGAAAAGGACGCAAAAAGGATAACAACGAAACCGAGCACAAGGAGCTGGTCCGCCTGACACGCTGATCGACTGACTGCTCCGTGTCCGGACGGTTCGAAGGACGGGTGTGGTAAAGCCAAAGCCAATAAATAAAAGTCCCAACTGGAATGTCAACGACTTTGAGCGATTGGGTGCATTGCGCGATAATACTTGATTTGCTTTAGACGAACGTGCTAACGACCGTTTATTCGATTGCGAGCGCTCGAAGGATATTTGACATTGTTACTCGAACTCTCTCATCCCGCTTTTTTCACCGAACACAATAGCATCAATTGTTGCTGGTAATCATCTTCTTGCTAGACGGCGAAACTTTGCTCATTAAGCATCCTATTCGAAAGGAAATATAAACAACAGAATTGCTACGCTTCGGTTCGCTTTATTACACATTTTCTTGGGTGCGATTATCGCGTGGGAAGATTCTGGAATCCTTCCAACCGTAACAGTGACCCTCTGACGTAGTGTACAGCACAGCAGTCGAGCTGGACACTTCATACGTAATGCCAACCAGGGGTGCGAGAAGGGATGAGAAGCGCACATGAAAGAACTCAACCGTCTCTGCGGTATGAACGCGCGCCTTTTTCTGCCTGGATGAGCTCATGCTCATCACGGCTTTGGCGTCACTCTATGACGTTTAAAAAACTACCCCATCACCGTTTCGCGTATGTTATCAACTTATATTGCTTTCTCAGCACAGATCGGTCCATCAAGGTGAAGGAAACCATCTGCAATTAGCATTGTGCAATTTTAATTACGGTATCCTACTCACATTATCGAACGGATTATATGGAACAAACAGCAATCGATTACTCATAAAGCTTTTTTTATAGGATCACATTTTCAATTGGTCCATCTGTTTTACATACTTTAACGAAACGCTAATAGAAAGCACTTTCTGAAGAATTTTATTTCCCTACAAGTATTGCTATGTGCTTTTCTAAACGTAACCAGCCTGTTCAAATAGTCAGATAACGAGTATTTTTGTTAATTCGTATTTAAAATTAGATTTTCTGTGACACTGTTCAAATTGTACCCAGTGAGGTTTAAACTTTCAGCCAGCACTGTAGTGTTACATGGGCACTGTTACGCGTTACATTTGCACCGCGTATTGGTTTGTGTCCCGGGAAGCTCTACAGATGGCGCCACTAACATACACACTTATGTTGAATTCAAACCTACATTGCGCAAATAGCCGATTTGCACACTTTGAATGATAATACAACAATGTTGTGTAACAATCTTACCTTTTATGTGGTAAACTTCAACACGGAAACTATCTTCTACCGCTTCAAGGAAGAATTATATTTTGCACTTATTCATTTGAATGTTTGATAAGAATTGCTAAGTTCGGTGCTTTTTTTATCGTCATCATCTGCTCATAAATACTAGTGACGTAAAATGGTTAGAAAAAATTTTTCAACTGCATGCTTTAAGACTTACCGTATTGAATGAGAGAAAAAAAAACAAAGGATAAAAGTAAAAGAGGATAATTTGCATGCTCCGAGGATAATTTGGACGCTCCGATGATTCATCCTTAAACCTTTAGTTCATGATGTTTGCGAGACAAAGATAGAACATGAGAGCGTATTCCGTTTACAGGATTGCTCTCACAACACGCCTAAACACGAGTTGTGACTTACTAAAAAAAAAACATCTTAAAATTTGTTTGATTAGAATATATCACGTTTCCATCTTTATTCCATCTCCTTTTCGAAAGATTTTTTGTTTAAACATTGACCTTAAACAACCGTTAAAACCGTTAAAGACAACAGGTGGCTTGAACCAAACACCAAACAGCTTTTTTGACCTTCCTTGCGATTGATTTTTAAACCCCTTTACCATCCCAGTTTGTGATATATGTTTTTGTCCCATTCCCCGTTTACCCCGAAAAGAACAACAAGGTTGAAATTATGGTTTTGTAAAATGATTGTTTGAGCAATGTATTTTTTTTTCTTCAACACCATTTTTGTAAGATTGATCATCGTGTACCGTGGTAGCTACGATCTCCTAACTGGTTTTTTTGATTTGTTTCATTTGAAATCACAGAAATTGCATGCTGCCGGATTGGCAAGTGGGAAATCTTTGCAATTATTCTTCACCTTTTTTCCACAATCCTAACAAATAGTTAAAGAAAAAGCCGTACATCCTCTCTGTGTTTTGCTCCTATCCTTTCTCGCTTCAAGACTTTTCATCCTAATTCCTAAACTGGGGCTTTGTAAATGCATAGATCTAAACAGACAAAAAACCGGAAAGCCAGCTCATTGTCTTTCACTCTCTGTCTCGCGTACTCTCTCTCTCTCTCTCTCTCTCTCTTTTACTGTCTCCTGTTCTCGTGCTATGTTAGAGCTGGCTTTCCTAAGTGTACACATTAATATCACAATGAATATTGTTCTTCGCAACAAATTCAACTAACAAGAACAACGGCTTTCATTCGAGCTCGAAATAAAAAAAACACACAGGCACTGGCCTAAGTAAACCGCGTACTAGCCGCACTTCTTACACTACTAACTTCCTAAACACTATTTAAAGCTGCAAACCGTTCCTTTGACGTTCCCGATGAGCGCGCACGCGTTCGTTCGCACGCAGGTCGTTGCGCAAAATCCAACTGCCGGTTCCGGTGAGATCGATGGATTCGAAGAGATTTGGTTTCTTTTCGTTTGTTGTTGTTATGAGGGGGAAAAGGGGTGGCCCATTACCATGGCCGCCAGACGGATTCGCTGGACTGTTGGATCTTGAGCAGACCACCGGTAAGGTGATGGTCGTCGCACTCGCTCGGGTTCGGCGAGGGCGTAGTGGACGGTGCAAGCAGACCGGATTCTTCGCTGCGGTACGACTGCGGGGTCAGTGGCATCTGGTACATGGGCACATCGCCGGATGAGGACGAGGCGGCCGAGAACGGTGAGATCGGGGGCGAGGCCGAGGGGCTGCGGGAAGCCGTGTTGCCGGTGGTGGACTCTACGTGCACCGAGAGCGGCGACACTTTGTCGAGATCGTTCAGCCGGTGGCCAAGGTGGGTCATCAGCTTCGTGCCGAGCTTGATGTCAACGCCGGGCGTCGAGGCGAGACAGCGCGACACCTCGTTGGCGGCATGGGTGAAACCAGCCCGGAAGCGATCCGCATCCAGCACTGGGTTCGCTGCAAGGCGCTGCTGCCGGCGGAGTTTGTGCAGGTGACGGACGGTCAGCTCTAGAATGTCGGCCTTCTCCAGCTTGGCCACATTTTCACCCTCCGACTGCAGGGCGGACACCATCAGCTCCTTCAGCTCATCGAGGCAGCGATTGATGCGGGCACGGCGCTTCCGCTCCAACATCGGCTTCATCACCTTCCGGTACTGGTAGGTGCGGGACAGCGGTTCCAGCGATGACTGTAGTTTGCCGTTAATCCCTGCCGACTCTGACACCATATTTGCGTAATCCATTTTGTGTGTTTTGTTGGGTTGTATTTCCTTTTTTTACGTAAAGCACTACGACACACACTTTCACTCTGGAAGTCTCTGTTTTGTTTGTTTGTTTTTTTCGCTGCACTTGCACTTGCACAACTCTTCTGCACTTTCGAGTATGCACTTTTCTTAAATGCGCTGCACACCAAACTCGGTCACTTTAAATGGCGCGCCTCCTGTCAATGTTTTGATTGCTTAAACGTCAACCACGAATTCGCTTGCGTATCTGTAACGGGCAGTTGTTGCGACACAAACGTTAAAATGCTGCCGTTGGTTGCTAGTTAGTGTGGTGTTGTGTTGTATGTCCTCTCTGGTCGGACGAGTGAATGGAAATGATATCGAAATTTCCACCACCGTGCGCTTATATACTGCCGACCCGGTTCGTAGGCCAGGCAAGAGGACCACGTACGGGCGAAAGAGACGGAGCGAGTGAGCAAAGAAGACGCAGACCCTTCTTTCCGTGTGCGCCCGGCTGCGGCTGGGCCGGGGCTCGGACTCGAATCCGTGGGAAACTCGCTCGCATCGTCGTTCCCACACGCTGGAACGGCACCACCTGCAAATGTGTTGCTGCTGCTGCTATGCTGTGTGTATGTACGGAGGGAATCGTAACCATCTGTCGCTTTTATGTTTTGGGTCCCTCTCATTCTACGCTCGTTCGTTCGCACGGGTCTGCAGTTGGGCGGACCGACTGACGGTAGGGGAAGGGATGGCCAAGGGCCTGATGGTGAGCCCAGACATGAATGTATGCATGCATGCATGCACGTTGCTGTCTCACTCACGCTGACCCATTCGCACTCACCCTCTCGCCTTCCCACTCGGATGCTTTCTTTGGGCCTAACTTCTTCGCATCCCCTCATGTCCACGACCCACGGGGTTTTGGGTTTTGCGCAAACACGGAGGGTAACGGTGCGGGAAATATATGTATCAGTTGCTCGTGCGCGCTCGCTTACCCGCCCGTCGAGTTAACGTGCGCACGGGTCTTGCCAGAGCGGGGCAGAACATCTCTACACAACAAACAACAAAACCCCACAAGAGTGCGTGCTCGATTGCGACCGTGGGAGCCGAACCGGAGTATTTTTCATATCAGTTTGTGCGCGGGTTTTTTTTCTCCTCTTTCTCATCTGTATGTCTTCCCTTTGACTTCCCTCTCGTTCCCCTTTTCCTGTGGCTTTGAATTACGGGAAGTGGAAGTGCCGGGGCGCATGCAGGCACAGGCCAAATACTCCGCGTGCGCGTTAAGACGTCTTCGGGGGTTCGCCTTCTTGGTCCATCATCTCCTTGTGAGGGTAAAAACGGTGGGAACCAACCGAAAGATTCTCGATCCACCACTCTTTCTACTCCTTCACCATCCCTTCCCCCTTTGGTGTAAGCGTGTGTTTGACACGAGCTTCCCGTTTTTACTGTGGCCGTTGCTGTGGATGATGGCGTTTTGTTTTTTTTTGTTCACTTCGTCTCACTTTTCTCGATTCCTTCCTATCTTCATCGCTTCGATTGTAATGCTCTTTGCTCCCGCGGATCGTGCGCAAATAGGCTCGTGGTCGAACGTGCGCCCAGAGACCCTTTTCGGTTGGCCCGTGGCTCATCGTCCACACAGCATTCCGGATCCGGAAACAACTCCTCCCTGTGGCTTATCAGGCTAATGGGTGCTTCTGGTGGGAGGGTGGCTGGAATTTAGCTATCTCCCCGGCGCCAGACGAATTTATGTATACTAGGTTGGGGAGGGGGGGGGGAAGAGAGGGCACAAAAAGCAAAAGTAAACGTACCGGTGTTAGGGGGAGCTGGTGGGTTCCCTTTTTTATTTGATTTACTTCCGGCCACCCGGGCAAAGGTCACTCTGAAAGGCCACGGCCACGGCTGAGGTTTCCGTTCTTGATCCAGGCGCGAGTACGAACGCGTGGGCATATCTAGTCGCCTGGGCACGGGGACAGCACGCGGCAGACACGAGACGCATCGATGGCATGCGGTGCCAGCCGGGTCGCCCGGCTGGTGGTTGGAAGTGGTCGATTTCGGAAGCATTTCTTGTCGTTGGACTCGCGCGTTGAGCGCGCGCAGCGATACAGCACGTGTTCGTTTGCGTAATGTGTTGGCGTTTCTATGCTGATCGACTGGACTGGTGTTTGTTTTGTGGAATTTTAAGACACGAGTGGGTTGCTACGTCTGTTTAGGTGTGACTGTTTTCGGTGGTTGGGTGAGATTTTGGAACTTGCGAGACTATGTTCTGGAATTTCCGGGATGAGAATGTTGACATTGAGTTGTTTTTTTTTTTTCATTTTTTTATTTCTCTTTATGAACTTCTCAATTGTGTTTATTTCAAACACTTTATTTTACAGATTTTTAACAGTTTGAACCAATATAAGATCAACGTCTCCCTACGATATCAACTAACGTTTTATGGAATACTTTTTGCATAGCATACAAATCCCTCATACAAACTGATGGACCAGCATTTCTTGCAACGCCATTTCCCGTACAATCTCTGCTACTTGGAATGACATTCCTGCTTCCGAAATCTAAAGAATGATTAACGTTTCAACAGCTTACAGTTCTTTTCGATTGCAACCAGTACACCGGGGGTAAATCGAGCGATCTCCTAAAACGAGCAGTATTTCCTTTCCGGCTGCACAATCATCCCTTTTAGTTCTTCCGACCGAAGGCATTGCTTTGCCGTAGCCAGTCTTAGCCAAAAAAGAAACCAGCATAATGTATTCCCTAACCATGCCAACACCATCACACCAATTGCGATCCTGCCGGCTGGGGTTCCCCCGTCTTAAGGAGTCTACCTTTTCTCAAACGAACCTCCTGTTGACCCTTAGCGCGTGGAACGCTTGCAGCCAGCCAGCCCTAGTAGTATTTCCCCTCTATCAACTCGACGCCTAGCTCAATTAAGCATTCCTAGCGGAAAGAATTTCGATGCAAAAGCGCACCGGGTTCCAGCGCACAAGGTACGAGGGGGGGAAAAATTGTCCGTTACGTTGCTGCTAGGGTGCATCCCAAGGGCCGTGCGCTGCGTTCGTGTGCACGCGAAAGTCAACGTGCCAGCGGCGGTAGTATTCAAGAATTAAGGGGTGCCGGTAAGACGGCGGGCAAGTCATAAGAAGACCCTCCCGGTGCAGAAAGTGTGTCTAAACGTGCAGCCAGCATGCGTGTCACGATAAACGATGCAGAAGCCGTAACTAGGGGAATGCTTACTTAAGGGAAACTCCTGGAAGCATTGGAATGAGGGTTGAACAGTCATTTTATAAGTAGTAAAAGTGTAAAGAAAAAACATTTCGAAAAATTTTAGCACGGAAAAGCGTATGCAGAGATGCTACATGAATTTTATGGCCTTTTTTGTTGCTCATTACAATAGAGTGAAAAAAACGGTGCAGGAAAGAACATAATCCGTTGCATTTGTTTTATATAAAAATCACTGTTACAGCTCAACATAAAAGGAAACCAAGCTAGTATTCGAAGAAAAATGTAGATTGTTTAAAGTAAAGACCAAATTAACAAAAAGTAACAGGATAAGAATCAAAATTAAGTATCAATTATAAGAAACAATAAGGAGAAACAGAAAACAATGCAAGAAATAACAACGAAACAATTTAAATATTTGCATCTCCCACCGTGGCGCCAGCCGCAGAACGCGCGTGCTACAATGCAACCGATTTGCCGATTGACAACATGCGTTTTGCAGCATGTTTCATCATCCTTTACTCCTTTGCCTCACTCTCTGTATCTTCCGCTTATCGTTTCCACAACAAACGAAGCCGGGGCAGAAAAAAAACGATCGCACCGTGAGGGCGATTCATCAATGAAAAGCAGCAAAAGCAGCAGCAGCAGCAGCGCGTGTTTATTATGATTCACGATCAAGTTACCCTTTCTGCTCCACCTTGATCCAACGATCCGAACACAAACACACACACAAGTTGATGTATCCATCTACCCCTTTTTCTCAACCACTGTTTTGTCGAACTCATCCATCAAGGGAGTGGAGAGTGGAATGAATTGACCCTCGTCCGGGCTCCATTCCATTACAACCCCCCCACCAACATTGGGGAGGGGTAATTTTGCAATGTAAGATAAAAAACAAAATACACACATACATACATAGATACAGGCAGCTATCGCACTGAAGAGGCGCGGAACGTGTTCGTACATGTGCCATCAGCGGAACAAGCGCGCAGCATAAATAAACCGTGCGAGGGAGATAGAAAGGGTGGAATACACAAAAAAACATATACAACATAACAAACAACCCTGATAAAAAAGCGCTCACCCTTGCGCGACTCCCCGAGACCGTGGGACGAACGTGTGCGCGCGCGAGAGATACGCCACAAAACGCCCCAGTAACGGCAGCCAAACGGCGATGACGTTCCGATCGCCTCGCCCGGCGACGTTCCGAAACTGATCCGATCCGTGGGAAACGGCGGCAGGTGCAGGCCAGCGAAATGATTTTCAACAACGTCCGAGAGTGCTTTGCCTGTTCTTTCTCCCTGCTTCGTACACGCCATCCCTTTTCACTCCCGCTTCTCGCACCAACGCACACCACATGTGGCCGAGATGATGATGATGATGGTATGGTCCGATGGGCTACTACGCTCTCACGGTCTCTTTGGAACGACAACAACAATAACACACACAAAAAAAAAACGAAACCGAACCCATAGCAACGCAGGAGGGATTGCTGGTGAGAAAAAGGACGCAGAAAGGGATGCGCAGTTTGGTACGTGGCGTATGTGTTTTTATTATCGCCCGCCGGTGATCGGTTTTAATTGGTGTGCGTTTCGTGTTGATGTTGCTCCCGCTTGTTGCCCATTGTTCACGCGTTCACCCTTCACGAGTTTGTTGGGTGGGGTGGGGGTTTTCAGCTGAACCATTACCGGGGGGGAGGCACCCGCGTTTATCGTTAGGAGGTGTCGGTGTCCCGAATTCGCTCGCACGTGGTACGGGGCGCGAACCGGCATAACAGTAGGGAAATGATGTAACGGCACGATCATGATTAGCCGGCCGCACCAGTGGGAAGGGTGCTAGATTGCGCTTAAGTGTGCGCCGATGTTCCGGTCGGTGGTTTCATACACGAGCAAACGAGTGGCGCTAAATCGTCGGCTATTTGGTTGGCAAACGATTTGTTTGTCGGATGTTTGTTGTTTTGCTGCTGTGCTGTGTGTTTGTCGGAAAAGGCGTACTGTTTTCATTAGCATTGTTCATTTTCCTGTAGAATTGATAGAGGGTTGCAAAGTCCTGGCGACGTGATTTTTAGACAGTGATGAATACTAAAGTGCATTAATAACTCAAATAATGCAAATGGTACAGAAAATCGAAACAGATTGCTTTGCCAATGCTTTCCCATTAGCAGGTTTTCGTGCTGTAATGTTTATTGCATTATGAGGCTACCAAAACACACTTGTAATGTGCCGCCTGGATAAAAGGCGCTCACACGAACACCGACCAAAAGGGACGCAGGATAATGGAGCGATCCTAATAAGCACTAAAAACATTTAAAGCCTCTGTTCGCTCGTCGACGTTGTCGTCCGTTCTTCAGCTCTAGATGTTCATCAAGCAAGTTATTAACGCATATTTGTACTTTTGATGGCATGTGGAATTGTAGTTAATTGGTTCATTGTTTGAGAATGAAAAAAGGAAAAAACATTGAAAGTCAATTTGAATTAGCACATATGACTTGTTTAGGATGGCGTTAAATAAACAGTTTTCTCTAAACGATATAAATCTAACAGTTCTCTATTTATCCACTCAATTAAAATCGAGTCTTCTAAAACAAACTGATAATAAATGTTTAAGCACCGTTTCCTCTACAAACAACTTCAGTGATGCATTCGTTCCGAGACCGGCAAATTATCACACAGAAAGAGCACATGCCAAACATGTCCTATCCGGTGTGTGTGTGTGTGTAGTAGAACGCTTTCCCACACCGCAAATGTGTCCCCCCAGAGTACCATTCCGAGAAAATCGATTACGACCAAGTAACAGTCCGTTTCCGAAAAAACCTGTCAAGTGCATTATGCACGCATGAACTGCGGTAATGGACGAGTATGGTATGTGCCAGCTACAAAAGCATCCCAAAAAATTGGTCCGTTTTGTTTTTTCACGACCTTCTTCATCTTTTCTGTCACTCTGTAGTTTTTTTTTTCCCCTGCAAATTCCAGGAAGGACTTATCTTTGCCTACAAACAGCTTATTCCTTGCATCCTACGGATCTTGCCTCGTTTGACCAGGCCCGCCCGACTAGGAGTAGGATTTCACACGAACAAGCGCAATAAATGCCGCTGCCGCCTACAAGTAAATTCCTGGAGAGGTCCTAGAACAGCAGGAAAGGGCTTTAGAAGGGAACACCGGCAATGACTAGAACACCCAGAAAAATTCCTAGAAGCGAGATGGTTGTAGTGTAAGACTAAAGTTCTAAATGGGAATCGCATTATCTAAGCTTATTGGAATCCTACTGTCCAATTGTACAGGAGAAAAAACCATAGTTAATTACTCATGCAATTAGCCTTATCGTCGCTTAACGTTCGTTAAAGTCTTTTTCCCCATTAACCTGCAGCACACAGAAGACCCGAGCGAATGCGGTGAAGAGAAACCGTATCACAACAAAAAACGTGCGTTTATTTGTAAACAACTTGTTGCTGCTGCGTCTGCGCCTCAGTGTTTCCCTTGTAAAGCGGGCAAATTACATCACAGCAACCTGTTACCCCGTTTGTTTACCCATTGTGCCCCATAAACCCTTCCCAATGTTTCTCTCAATTCCCATTCATTCCCAAAGTTCATAAAAAATAGGCAGTAAATGTTTTTGTTTTTAGGCGTTTTTTGTATTCTGTTAATATTATCTATCAGATTTTGCTTACAAACAAAATTGGAAGACACATTGATTATCATCACAATGCTGGAAGACAGTGTTAACCCTACTATCACAAGATCACGAAGATAAAAAAAGCTACGGACCCTAAACTAAACCTATTAAAGCTGTACCATCATCATCATCATCAGTTTCGGCTCCCCAGGCACGCATTCTTGCTAGACGGGCTGCAAGCAAGACGGTCCGAGGAATGGTGCGAAGCACTCGGAAGAGATCGTGAGTTTTGTTGTTCCCCCGCGCTGGCCGCTCTACTATCACTGGCAATTCGGGCGCTGACGGGTGGTGGGTAAGTGTGGTTGGGGCTTTAGGCTTGGGCCCAACGGTCGGCGTACGCCTGCTGGGCATACTGTTTCTCCTCGCTGTAGCAGTGCGCCGGTTGAATCAGATCCTCGTCAACCTCGCGGGCCGGCATGGCCGTCCAGAAGAAGGTGCCGGCTTCGGTGCGGGCAAAGTGTACTGGAACGTACAGCTCCTCGGGCAGGACGGGCTGCAGGCGGAGCTGCTGATCCTCGAGCACCAGGATGGCGGCATCGGTTGCGTGGCACTGCTCCAGCTCGGCGACCAGTGCGGCTTCCAGACGCTCGTTGGCGGAGTTGTCGTAGTCGCAATCGAAATCATCGATGTAGCTGATGATGGAGCGGCGCTGATCAACCTGTGCGCTGGTCGACTTCACTGACTGGGTTTTGCTTTTGCTCTTGAGCAGTGTCACCAGCGGCTTCAGGATCTTCTTCAACCGGTAGACGGCGGACGATTTGGCGAGCTTCTCGCTGTTGTAGCGGTTCTCGTTGATGCTGTTGTTGCTGCAGGCGGCCAAGTTGGCGGCGTTGTTCACGGCGTACGAATGCATGGTTTGTTTGTTTGTTTGTTTGCTTCTGTTATCACAAGGTAAACTTCGCGTTTGGATCACTTTATCACGTTGCGCTTTCGCAATAAACTGGTTTGCTGGTTGCTTTATCGTGTGTTTGTGTCGAAAAACGTGAGTCGTTTTTATCGAACTTGTTGTGAGCTGTTTGCTGTTGAGCTGATCGAATGCGTTTGATGTAGAATTTCGGCTCGCCCGAGCCTTATATAGGAAGCCGAACCGTTCCGACCCTTCTTCATGCATTCCAGCCGCCCGCCCGCCCACCCGCACATCCCATACAGGCAAGTGAACGAGGGCGAACGCACCAACACAGACAGTGCGCGCTCACAGGGGAAAAACGGACGAATCAGGACACTCCGTTGCAGGCAGGTGTTCCTGCTTTCCATGGGAACCGAAAAACCCAAAACGCGAACGAGAGAATCTGAGTACGGACCGAGAAGAAACAAACAACGAAACCGTAAAGCGAGGGAAAGAAAAAACATACACAGCACCGGAGTAAATCCCTTCCAGTGGAGACGAGGGACGAGGAACGAGGGACGCTCTGGGCAGACCCTTTTGCGCGCATTGGGAAAGGACCTGCACGTAATTCAATAACATGCACGCACACACACGCAAACACCCGAGAGCAGTAGGTGGACCGAGGGTGCGGACAAGTGCGGTGCGCTTGGGGGAGGAGAAGGATTTCAGCTTCAGGACCAACGCAAAACCCGAACCGGACCGATTTTTCGTGAAATCGTGGGAACTCAAATCTTTTACAGTTTCCCACAGACACTTTTTACACTGAAAAAGCAGCCTTTAAAAAGCGGGCAGATGGCTAGCGAGGGTGATTATATTTTCGGTTAACGCTTCGTTCGCTTGTTACTTGTTTTTTTGTTGTTGTTGTCGCTGCATCCCTGTCCTTTGCACACCAAGGATGCTGTATGGTGCTGTTCGCTTGCACATCAACGGTCTGGGTGCAGAAGGATGAGGAGGACGATGATGATGGTGATGGTGGTGACGGTGGCTAGGAAAATGATGGGCGAGAGATGACGAGCGAAAGGATCGTCAGGGCGGAACACGGAAGATAAAACCCATCGCAACATTAAGCGCAGGACACAACAACAGCGCACAATCTTGTGCCTCGATCTTGTGAAGAGCCCCCGGGAGTCCTGGTCTGTTTTTTCGCCTATTCAGAGCCTGGGAAAAATCGAGGATCGCGATCGATTCGGTGAGCCTTGAAAAACACGTGCACTTTGTCCGGATCGAAAACGGATCGACCCTTTTCTTTTTCTCGGATTGTTGCTTTGCTTGCTTTGCTTCTCCTCCTGAGTGTGTTGTTGTTTTGAGTACGGGTTCCGCTTTCATCCCCGGTTCCTCCTGCACCACTTGCCCATCGGTTTCATTCATGATCAATTAGACTCCTTTTTGGCACAACGATAATCATTTACGGGTGTTATTTTCTCTCTCCTTTCTTCGATGCGCTTTACGCACAGCGACAGTCTGTGTTACCTTCTGTGGTCTTTCCCGTTGCACTGTATTCTTGTGCATTTTATTTTTGGTTAATTTCTCATCGTTCAACCGGGCGTAATCGAATGGAGCGTTTTTTGGTCAGATTTTAGGCTACCGGTGGGTTTATCCTGTTTTTGTTTTTTTTTTTTTGTGTTTTTGTTGAGCCGTTTCTTTGCTTTCCTTCTCGCTTTTTATTGCGTCGGAAAATGGTAATGTATTACAATTTGCTGGTTTACGAGTTTGGGCTGCAACGGCCTTTACCCTCCGCTGTGCCTTTTTATCATACTTTTATTTCTTTGCTCGATCCCGTTTTCGGTATCGATCATTATTATCCTT
>KB685880.1:0-14661 GCA_000349165.1 Anopheles christyi
AAAATAATTGTCAATGGCACTAGCACGAAAAATGAGCTGCACGAAACGCGAGAATTTATTAATTAAGTGTCAGGTGGGTGGTGTGTATTATTATTGCATTGCATGTTGAAACAGCGGCTGGGAATCGCATTGAGAAACCTTATCGATGGCAAGTCTCGCTTGTTCTTGACAATTGTTCAAGGTGGCTGCACAACCAGTGTAACTTCTTATGCGAATGTGCACAAGAGAAGCCAAAACAAAAAAGGGAAAGTCTGTCCCTCCAATGGTTTGTCTGTGGAGGTTGAAGCTTAACTCGTTCGGTGCACATGACACACTACGACCAGCAATGATTCGGTTGCCATAAATGTGTACACAAAGTACAGGGAGATTAATGTGTGTTGGCAGTTTAAACTACAATAACAATGTAATGGTTTTTTTTTGACTGTTTAATATGTTATGAACTTTTTGTCATAATTTTAAAATTATGGCAAAATATTTATGTGTGTTTTTTTATTACTATCTTTAAATCCTACGAAGCCACCCTGTACTGTGCGCGCTTACTACAGCATCTTTTCGTGTCTGGTCGTCCCTGACAGTGCGATCGTATGGGTCAGGCAGCGAGCGACCCGCGCGCAACCGACTAAATTATGTCCGATCGATCCGGTCCGGTTGGCCGTACAAACACAGATGCACGAGACACGTTTACAATTAAATTAACCTGTCCACGCTCGGATCCCATTCGTCCCAGACGGCTCGTCGCGTGCTGCTTGGTAGTTACTATGTTGATCTAGACGGCTAGAGCCTCCCAGGAATTCTTTTAAGAGTCTTTAAAACGTTTATAGGCACGGAGTTTAGAGTATATTCGATCATAACTAGCTGTTCATTTGTATAAGTGATAAATCACTTTTGCTTGAAGTGGGGGAAGGTCTAATATCGTATTTGTACTGTGTGTTTATACATATTTGCTCTTTACTGTTTGTGACACATCTGGCTGATGAGATGGCAAAATTTGGCAACACAATCGTACTGGACAGCGCCGAGAATATTGAAGACAACACAAGTTACTATCAACGGGACACACCTGACACTGGAAGGGTGACCCAGCATCATCTCTGCCCTCTCTCGCCCTCGAAGGGTTGAAACACCATCAGCACACGGCGGGGGCTATTCGTTTACGCGATCCGTGTGTACGTGTGCGATCGTGCCCGTATTGGTGTGGCCGTGTGCTGATTACTCTAGTCTCGGCTTTTTGATCCTTCATCCGAGGTTGGTGTTGGACTGTGCGCATGTGCGATCGTGCATCAGTAGTCGCGCGAGGAGACACGCGAGTTGAGGTGTCAAAGTGTGCATGTGGAACGCTTCTTAGTGCATGATCCTCCAAACTAAGCGTGTGTGTCTCTCTGTTTGATTCGGTCCCGGATAGGATTGGTGTGTGTCTCTGAACACTCAGAGTGTTAGTTTACCGATCAGTTAGTGCACTCCGGGCCTCGGTTTCGATGGTGTATCGCAAACCAGTAACGTTGTGAAATATTATTTATTGGCAATTATTTTCAATCCATTACCCTGCGCAACACGGTTCGGTTATCGGATTGGTTTGCACCCAAACGGCAGTGAAGTGAAAGCCACACCAAAACACCATGGCCGAAATGCACGAAAACGATGATTTTATGGCCGATCTGGTGCGGTTCCATCATCACCCATCGGCACATCAACATCACCAGAGTCATCACAATCATCATCACCATGCGTTTGGTAGCAATCATCATCAGCAGCAGCAGCAAAACAACAACCATCGCCAGCAGAATGGTGCATCGTCGAAGGAGGGTAGCAACGGTGCAAGTGGCTATTCTCCGTCGGGCGAGGACGATATTCCTGCGGATGAAGATCAGCTGCTGCTTTGGCGTCCGAAGAGGTCAGTTTGGTCCGGTAGCAAACCAACCGGACGTTAGTGAACGATCGAGCTTTCAAGGATGTCTCACAAACCGAGCTCGTCTCACCACCCCGTACGGCAATGTTGTGAGAAGATGCCTTTTTTGGACCTTTTCCACGATCGAAGATCAGGAAGGTGGTGGCGGCGGCGGCGGCGGCGGCGACGGCTATTACGTCAGGGCATTCTGGGAGAGGTGGTGGTGGAATTTACGAAGCTGGGCTGTTACAAGGCTATGACGCAAACGACGAGTGCGCTGGAGAACCGTATCCTATGCGCACGATGAGAAGGGAGAGAAGTAAAAAAACGATAAACGTCGTTCGTTGACGTTAAAATCTGGGGGCGCTTAAACGGATGGAGATTGTGTGTTTTTTTTGTGCTGTTTGCTGATTTTCCGTCTTTCAAAGTCTGACCTGTCAAGAGCCGTGAACGGAAAATGAGGACGCAAGAGAGGAGTTGGTAGGAGGTAGTTTGGGAAAGGGAGTATCAGTAAGAAGGCATAGGCAAGCGTGCTATAGCGACCAGGGTGTCTCTCGCGGCGTTTTATTCGTGATACCTTTTTTTTTGTTGTTGTTGCTGTGAATGGAATGATCGAATCTGGGAAGAAGCCTGTGGTGATGAGACGGTTGCGAGATGATCGCGTAAAACACCGTAAGATGCGGCGCGGAGAAGGATATGAGAAAAGAGACGTCGAAAAGAGTTGATGCTTTAAAGGGGGGATCCAAGAGTAGGGAGGGTAAGGAGGACTGTAACGCAAAACTTGTCCGCCCTGACAATTTCACTAATCGTTTCGAGGAGGTAAAATAATGACCCGCTCTGAAGGTGGCACAGTCGCTTGACGGTGCATGTGGGTGGTGGTGCTTCACCGTAAGTGTGTGCTGAGGGGAAGCAGAAAGGTTGTTTCGCCGTGGCAGCCAACCTAGGGAAGAGGAAACGCGGTGTTAGGTGTTGTGCGGTTGATTGTCGTTGGTCAGGGTTGTTTTTTATTTCCAAGCAATAAGGCTACAAACAATAATAATTAAGTTCAATTATTATTTCGTTGATTTAATTCTACTCTCTGTTTTGGTTAAGCGTTTTTTGCCTTTTTTGTAGGCTTATTAATTACAGAAAAGCATGATTATGATGTTTAACTTCCATTGGAAATGAGATAATTAATTACAATAATTATTTCATACTTCAAGAAGCACGCGATGAGTGTCCAAGATCAGTATTGCTAAAGGAACTTGATCACTTGTTGTTGGGGTTTATTATTGCGTACTTGTCATGTTTGTGTATCAACATATTATGTGCGAAAAAGGTTCAATGTATGAATCAACTCTGTACTGCATTTGCTGCTGATCGTGTGTTCTTGAACGCTGTTAGGTGCTTTACCGTACAATGTAACTAAGGAAGTAAACGCGTTAGGAGGAAGTCCGCTAGCAAAGAGATATGCAATTAACAAGGCTGATATGTGTTGGCATTAGCGAGCTAGTTACCGATAAGACAATGCGTGAAGGAGGTTGAATTGGCTTTGTTTAACATTTGGTCATGTATTATTTATTGATCATTATTGTGATAAAAAAACCCAGGGAATATCACAAAAGCTACATTTTTTTACATTCTTTATTGATAGTTTTGTCATTCTTTAAAGTCATGTCCAATACAACTTTTGTAATATAAAAATATCAAACAAAGCCCCTAAAAGTATGCAAATATCTAATATGCCACTTCTACTGTATTTTCAGGCGTACACGAAGTTTGAATGCACCGTCACCGTTTCAACAATTTGGACCATGCGGTCGGATCATGAAAAACTCGGCGATGGTGATGTAAGTGTTCGCTCGAACCCATATCTGCAAAGGTTATCTACTTACTGACATTTTGTTTGTTGTTTCTTGCAGGCAAATTCAGGATCCAGCGAGCCAGCGGTTAACGTGGTACAAGCCACCGCTAGCGGTGCTGGTCATTAAGAAGGTTCGTGACTCGAAGGTGCTACAGCCGTTCGTGCAGCTGGTCGAGTGGTTGATCCACGAGAAGCACATGGTTGTGTGGGTGGAGGCGGCCATTCTCGATGACGCACTGCTGACCGGCGACAAGCGCTTCACGAAGCTGCAGGACAAGCTGATCACGTTCAAGGATGGGCGGGACGATCTGACCGACAAGATCGATTTCATCATCTGTCTCGGGGGTGACGGTACGCTACTGTACGCGTCGCTGCTGTTCCAGAAGTCCGTCCCACCGGTAATGGCATTCCATCTGGGGTCGCTCGGCTTCTTGACCCCGTTCCAGTTCGACAACTTCCAGGAGCAGGTGACGAACGTGCTCGAGGGCCACGCGGCACTGACGTTACGCAGCCGGCTACGATGCATCATCGTGCGCAAGGACAAAACGGAGCAGGAAATCTCCACCTTCAAATCATCTCAGGACCCTTCAACAAACATACTGGTTGGTAGCTCCTTCTCGACAACGTCATTAAGCAAAATGACAAAACAGCAAAGGAAATAATTGAATGATTTTGTTTGGTCTTCTTACAGGTGCTAAATGAAGTTGTTATAGATCGGGGACTGTCGTCTTACCTGAGCAACATCGATCTGTTTCTGGACGGCAAGCACATCACCTCGGTACAGGGCGACGGGCTGATCGTATCTACGCCGACCGGCAGTACGGCTTATTCGGCTGCCGCTGGTGCATCGATGATTCATCCATCAGTGCCCGCTATTCTCGTGACGCCAATCTGTCCGCATTCGCTCAGCTTCCGGCCCATCGTACTGCCAGCGGGTGTGGAACTGAAGGTTTGTTTGGAAGAAAAAGAGGTGTCTTTCCGGAGAGTGTTTATCCACCATATTAACAATTTATGTTTCTCTCTTAGATTGCGATTTCACCAGACAGCAGAAATAGCTCTTGGGTGTCGTTTGATGGCCGAAATCGCCAAGAACTGCTGCACGGTGACAGGTAAGCGCTATCGAAGCAGGCTCATGAATGTCGCTTTTCATTAATGCCTTGTTTTGTATTTTATTTTATTCCATTGTAGCCTTCACGTCACAACCTCTATCTACCCGGTGCCAAGTATATGCGCTCAGGATCAGATTGCCGATTGGTTCGATTCGTTGGCCGAATGTCTGCATTGGAATGTGCGCAAGCGACAGAAGTGTCTGGATGAGCTGTCCGACCTGACCGGCTCCGGCACAGAAGACAGCGCCATCGATGACATCGTGCGTGGTATCGAGAACCTCGAGAACTAAGCAGTGCATAGAATCGAGCAGGAAAACAGTGACCGAACAAAGCACAGATGTAAAATCGTACTCTATAACAAACTGCAACTGGGAATGTGGAAGGAGTACAAAGTGATCAGAACATAATAAGCAATCGAAAGTAGTAAAGCGCAGGCAGGTATGTGTGTGTGTGTGTGTATGTGTAGGTCCTTCGTGTATTAAGGAAGGCAAGCAGAAACAGGAAACTGGAATGTCGTCGCGGATCTCATGCATTGATGTAGAAATGCGCGTAAGGTATGGGTCGGCTTGTGTTTGCTTTTATTTTATTTTATCCCGAGTGTCAGCTTTGAGGACTTCAAAGCTTGCATTCTAGCGAGAGGTAATACAACATTTGTGTGTGGTTTTAGTGTGGAAATGTACTGTCATTTTGGTAATAGACAAACCCTATGTAAGGTTTGTCTTGCAAGTGTAAATGTCGGCTTGTCTACAGAATCGATTTTTTTAAAGCAAGTTTGTTTCACACCATTGCGTGTTCACTATGAGGAAATGAGGAGGGTTGGGAAAAGAGTGATGTTTAAGTGATGGTTAGAGAAAAGTGTAACTCCAGTTTGTTTAGTGTCGGTGGTTTTGTTAAGTTTTGTGATGTTCTCAAGGAGAGCGCAACGAAGATATTTGCTTCAATAATAGTGTATAAGAGTGAATGTTTGGGAAAGCAGAGCTTTGTTCTAAACCAGATTCAAACAAATAGCAAGGAAAATAAAAAACAAATAGAAACCCCCTTTTTCGGACAGTTATAGTTATGCCCTTAATTCTTCATCATCATGCAAATCATTTCAATTTTCTCCGATACAGCAACACTGTCCGCTCGTCTGTTGGGAAGGCACAAATAGTAAGATTATTCACTAGCAAGGTAAAGGCAAAGTTACCGTTGTCCAACTATAGACGCACTGGACTGGATACGAAGAGTGGGAAGGGTTGATGATGTTGATATAAAAAAAAAAAAAAAAACAATATTTTGTAGTGATAAACCAAATTTTATGAAACTTTAAAAGCCTCATTTCTTGTTTTGTTTCAATGTAAGACCTGTGGGTAGACGTATATAATGATGGAAGTGATTTATGGAAATAGAAAAAAAGGGGAAAGGTAATAAATAGAAAAAAGGTGAAACTACCAGACAAGTGAACAAGGTAAGGCGTACAATGTAGCATTACAGCGGTTCGCCAAGCAAGCAAATGTAAGATCGATGAAGTGCGATACAGATAGGGAAATTAAGGGTGGAATTAAATTCGTGTTGATCCCTAGAGAATTTATATGAAAATGTGGACGTAAAAAAAGAAAAAAAAAAACAAGCGAATGGAAGGAAAAAAATATATAAGTATACTACTATTTAATAAACGCGAATATAATGTGTACAATCGCAAACCACCGCTTGGTACCGAGCGTAGAAGCGTAAACAATCCGAATACGTATAAATATTATAACACTCTTTTTTCTGCGTAGTTTAGTTGGCACACCTTTTTATGTTAATTGTGCGTGTGATTAAACAATTCATTAATATATTCCATACAAATAGTCATGACGAAGAATTCGGTAATGTAATTCAATTTTAATTTTGATATTATGATTTTATTCCACAAGAATTGATAGTGAGAAAAACACTTTATTCCTTTCAAATGGAATATTTACGATTCCCGTTTATGCTAAGCACGTTTCGCATCGGGTCAGTAATTGAATAAACAATTGCTTGCATTATTCACCCTGCCGCTGATGTGTGCTGATTTTGTGGCTTTCGTACGTGAATAAGATAAAGTGTGAACTTTTCACTGCGTCATTGTTAACGAAGCTGCGGGAAAAATGAGGCACTTTTTATGCTAAAACCAGGTAGCGGAGAAAATAAAATCGAACCAAATCGGTTCGGTAGATCTTTCTTTCACTCGCTTCTGATTGACGCGTTTGTGGCTGTTCAAAGGGGAAGCGTTGATACGCACAACCATCCTCCCTACCGAATAGTGCGGAAGGATATTGAAGCCTTCACCGGATGACGTCACAACGCTTGTTAGCCATCCCAAGCACGTACTAATCTGCGTGTCTGTGTGTCGAATGTGTCCCTTTGTCTTACGTTTGTATTGGTGACATTTGGAAAAGAAAGGGGCATCTTTTTAAGAAACGGACGCTTGCCATTGTTCAGGACCCAGTACAGTACTGTCTATGCTTCTCAACCGCCCGCTAGAGCGAGATGGTAGTTCTGGAATACCATCCGCACTCAAAACAATACAAAGCGATGCGTAATAACACACACACACTCTCACAGAATATGATGGCAAAACGGAAGCTGTGCGGGAAGCTTTTTCTCTCGCAACAGAATCTTTGTGAAGTTGCGTGAGGATTCGTTCGAGAAAACGGCTAACCGGTAACACCGGTTGCACTGGTTGTGGGGATGAAAATCGATGAAGGGAAGGTTTTGGCTGTGCTCGAAATTTTCCCACGCTCGTTCGGCATGCAGGATGCTGAGAGTAATTGTTGGCAAGCGTATTTCCCTACCTGTAGCCTGAAACACCCCTTTTCCAGCGTGTGTGAGTGATGGGCTTTACATGCACACGTTAAGCTGCGGATGATAATGCGGACATTTCATTTGGAATGGTAATACATCGGAGGTATACTGGGATGTGAAATCGTTTGTATTATGTGTCGTTGTTTAAAAAAGAAAAATATGCTTATTCTTAAAGTTGATTTTCGTTGGTCAATCAAGTGGGTCGGGTGTGGAGCGAGTAAAACTTTCGAGTACTTTAATTGAAATAATTTGATTGGCCTCGCTTGTGCCGATTCCATCCGAAGGGCTTTTCTTTAGAAAAACGATATCTTCGGTCGGCAGCATGCAAAGCGTAACGACTCACTTCGGAAGTTGTAAAGCTTTAATTAGGTTTTTCGGTTTTATGTTCGACTCCCTGGGTTGGGAGGGAGGTATAAATTGCGTCGTTAATTGTATTAATGATTGTTTTTTTTCTCTCCTAAACGCTAGCGACTGGAGAATGTTGTGCACGAAAATGTATCTTGTATTTGTTGCAACGCGTTTCAAACACTTTATTCATGTTGAAGTTATATAGTACAACTGTGCAAAATAATATGAAAGCAAATGGGTTCGAGCAGTAGTCGAGCACTAAAATTACATTGCGCCTAAATGTATGCAATGGGGTGTTGACAGGTATTTTATTACAAAAAAGCTGAAACGTACGATTTAAGTTCAATTTATTAGAACCTTATTACAGAGCGATGAAACTAGTCTCACTGGGAAAAACGGCCCTAACTAACACACAAACAAAGGTGACCAACTGGTGAATAATGAATCTGTGCTGTACTGAAATCGGACACAGATGAAAAAATCTAATTACCCTTTGGATCCAATATCCTATCTTCACGTCATTAGCAGGCTGCTGGAGGGGAGGATTACGATTAGGTGGTTGTGCATTGTACAAAAACTATCCACATTTTCTAATTTCACTAGCTGCGGGCAGAGCTCGACCTAATGGAAAGCTTTTTGAAATCTGTCGCACTGGTTTAGTCTGGTTTTTATGCATGCACACTTCTCAAGCTGTGCCCGGACGAGCCTTTGCCTGTGCCTGTGAATGGCATACAACCACGTACGACATTTACGAGCAGGTGAAGGGATTGCTGGAGAAAGCATTGCGTTGGATTTTGCGAGCTTGTGCTTACGTCACAGTGGTCGCATCTGTTCTGCAACGTGTGGTGTGTACTGTCGTGCTCGAGGGCACTTCTGAATGCATCCGTTATGCAGGGGATGACGTTGTGTGTTTTATCTGTACTGGATTATTTGCAGATTTGTAGATACTAACATATATTTTTAAACCTTAAATGCGTTAGGTTTTATTCACTAGATAAATTTAAATCCAAAAGAAGTGTGTTAAATGGTCAGACAGAAGTGCACAGAAGGTGTGGTTGCGTGTGCGAAAATGCACACTGCAACTGCTGCCACCAGTGCTAGATGTCAATGAGCAGGTGCGAAGGTGATGCAGATAATATTTCATCGCAAATCGACTTCTGCAGATGAAGCGCAACACATGCCGAACACGGAGTGTTTGCTCTCGACCGTGTTGGTCGTAAACGGGTTTGAGGATTGGGTTGAGCGTCCGGGCTTTGCAGATTGTCGATTTGGTGCAATTCGAAGGACGAACTGTTTAACACCGGGGAGCATGGGATGATTTTTTAATTCTTCGCAACTTATTTTACGTTTTAAAAGAATCTTAAATCAAACATTTTATGCATTCCTTAAGCATCCAATAAAAAGTAAACGTTGTTATGCATGCAAAAAACAAGAGTGGCAAAGCCTTCCGGCATGAAGTTTTTGCGCGTATTTCATATTAATTAATTTGCTTTGGTGCCGCAATTTGTGGCTCATTTCGAGTAAGCAAAGGTTGAGCATATATTCCCATGGTCAGAATGTTTGAACGGGGAGGTATATTGTTGAGATTTTAAGCCGACGAAACATTTGGATCGTTTGCTTTTCTTAATTAGCTGGCAGCAGTTCGTATGAACTGCACACACATATTGCAGAAGTCGGGAAAATTTTGGCTTATGTGGATGGTATAATCGTCATCATTAAATTCGTTGTCAAATTGTTTGTAAAGTGTATTGTTTTAGTTTGAAAGAATTTAAGTTTAATGAACGGAACAATCAAACATGAAAACTAATCTACACCAGTGAAAAGTACGGTACTAGGCGTCTCCATTAGGTTTGAATATGTTTGTCAAAACCATAAAAACAAATTAAAAAGTAGATTCTTCACAACAATATTCAATTGAGTCAAATAGCCATAGAAAAAAGAATAAATCTAAAGCACGTGCCTAAGTAATTCGAGTTAATTCGAAAATAGAACAAAACCATTGATTGAGACCCGAAACCACAGCGCTGACAGTGGAATGGGCGGCTCGCTTCATCCTTACCTTCATCATTGCTGCATTAAATTATGTAGCAAATGAATCGGAAGAACTAGTTCTGCTCCCCAGCATCAACTAAAACGAAACGGTTGTTATACAAGACAAAAAAACTCCTTAACGAGCAGCCAACATGAACGAGCACTACACCGGGGGGCCTGTTTACCGAAGCTCCGTTTACTTTCGCCTCTTCCCTGCGCCGGAAAAGCAACAATGTGAAAGCAACGTTTCCATGTTTGGGAGGGTAGGGTAGGGGTCACAAAGAGGTACAATTAGGATGGGCAGGACACGGGAAATGATACTACCGGTAGAACGTTCACTATTTTTAGACACTCGTTACCGAGTGAAGAGTGTGGCGCGCTCTTTTCTTATGCTCATCCCCGGGCCACGCGGGGATGAAAGTTGGACATCATCAACTCGTTGCGAAATTTAGACATTCATTTATCTTCCACTGCCCTGACTTTTGTGATGAATTTGTGAAATTGGAAGTGAAAGGTTTTGTTGGAGGGATGACGGTGGCAGCATAGTGAAAGAGTTTTTTGCCCTACTGAAAGAAGCGCACGGGACATCTTAATTCGCAGTTGCTATGCGCTATTTTATCATCAATCAGAAAGGATGGAAAAATTGAAATAAAAAATAAATACGCAAGATTTAATGCTAAGCATGCCCTGCTCATTTTACTGTACAGTATTTTCATACACGAGTGTACTTATGATAGCATCCACCACACGTTGTCACTGTAAGTGAATTATGCTCATTATCAAACAACGGTGTGAATATAATAAGCACAGTTTTAATTTTCCCCTCTTTCCAGTCTTTCGTCGCAAATATAATACCAGCGTTGTGCTGTCCTTTCACAAATCATACCGCGCTGCACATAATGTAGTGGAAGAAACTTAATGGTTCGTCGAGAGGAGAGGGGAAGCAAAACAGCCTCGTCGTACCGTGTTTGCTGACGTCATAGTTTGTTTCTGCAGCGTCGCTCACCTCGATATTCTCTCGATGTTCTCCTTCTGTTTCGTGGTTCATTATTATTCCACTGCCGAAGCATAATTTTATTCCGTGACGTGCCGTATCATAACGGGAAAGGCGAGTGACATTGTACTCGAGCTGAAGGTTTTACATTTTACTTTAAAGATTTACTTTAAAGGAAGTTAATTTTAAATAAGTATTTAAAGAAAATGTTTGAAATAAAAGAGTCTTAAAAGTGGGGAAGAGGCTTTGTATTAAAGTAAAACAATAAAGGGAATCTAGCAGAAGGGCTTGCAGCGTTGTACAACACATCTCCTGTAGACATTTCCACGAAAAACTACTTTGCTTCCATTTCCTTCTCTTTTCTACACATACACATGCTCAAACCTCTCTTTCGTACAAACGCCTACCAGATACTGTCGTCATAGTTATCATGCGAGCAGCCGAAAAAACAGCATTTTCCCCATTGCCGTGCTCAATCACGTGGCGACTGTATTATTTTTGCACAGAGCGTTCGCTCTTTGTTGTGTGTGCACCAAGTTTGTGTTAGGTTTTTTGCACATGTTTGTGTGCGTTGGTGTTGGTGCATGTTGTTAAAAGGGATTAGAGCAGTGTGTGGTGTACTTTACGATTTGCTACTATGCAAGAGAGAAATACTCTAGAGTCTAGTACTGCACACACCTCATGTGCTGGGATCCCTCTCTCTCTTTCTCTTTCTATTTCTTCCGTGAGTTACTCGTTCGAAGAGAAGGTGAGTGAGAGTTTAGAGCGAGAAACAGTGCAGCTTTAGTAGTTTTCCTCCGTGGTGCAGATATCGAAGGATTATCCTGCCACCAACCTTCGTTGAAAGAAAATCTCCATAACACTGCTTTTACCTGTGAGTGACTTTGCTGAGATTCCACCGCCCTCACACTCCCTCGGTTTGTGAGTGTTCTGTGGATGTTAAAGCTCTCACACTTTTTCAACAGAGTTTGATGAAGCTTTTCCGCCTTCACCCTAAACCACGCTCGAGCCACAGAGAGAGAGAGAGTGAGAGTCGATTAAAGGAAAGCAAGGAAGTGAGATCCTGTGAAAAAAAACAAAGCTGCTCTCACGGTGCTTGTGTCTGCGAGCTGATGGTGTTTTGACCGTGTTCACAGTTTACGCAGTGTGTTCCCTCGGTGAGGATCATCATCGGTGTCAATTTTGGCTTCCGTTTAGCCTGTACACTTGTCACATAATATTCTGCAACCAGCGGCTGCCGCGTTGGCTGCTGGCCTCCTTCCCACTACCGTCGACGCGTAAGGATTGGAGCTTTTCGTTCTATCTATGTGTACGAACTGCCATACATGCAGAGAAACAAAAAAACTAGCAACGAACGATAAACAAAAACCAAACACACAAAATTCGTAATAATCCCAACCGGGCCCTTGAATGCTGATGCCCGGGGATTTCGCAAAACGGTAGACCTGTGTGTGCAAAAAGCTTTCCCAGTGTGTGAGTGAGTGTGTGTGTGCTGGTGTGTGACATGTGCGAATGAGCAAGCTTGTTGTGGCTCGATGAAGCGTCGATGGCAGCTAATGTGCCGACTGCAGTGATGTTGGGCAGTGGGCCAGGCTTGAAATTTACCCGTACCGCAGCCCAGCCCGAAGCGTGGGAAAATCGTGACTACCTTGCTCGCTGCAACGCCTCCGGGAGATTGCCTGGGTACACTCAACGCGTATTAATGTAGCTCAGCGTGTGTGCTAATGACGAACCATCAGCGGTTGGATGCTGTGGAATTGCTGTCCGCAAAAGCGCCTAAATGTAGGCAATCGTATTACATGTCGATTGTTTGAAGAGAAGGCAGAGCCTTTTTCGAACTCTCGTGGGTTGGATGTGGGTTTTCTTCAGTCGTTTGGTGTTCATGTTTTGATGGATGAGTGGAAATAAATCCCCATTTGTGTTGAAGTGTACAGCTCTATCAAGGAAGGTCGTTCAATGAAAGGAGAGATGGTTTGGAAGCTGTACTGGTGGCAGCACAATCGTACTTACTTGGTATTACACACTTACACACTTACACACAGACACATTTTGCTTTCCTCTGGCTCTGTTGAGCGAATCTATTCTTGGAAATTCTGTGCCATTGCGCTTCTAAGAATTAAGCAGCGTTCTTCTATCGTGTTACAAGTTGATTACGAGAAAATCGTACATGGAAGAAAAATTCTCCCGGAAAAAGAATCAGACGCGCACATGAACGCCTGAACCGATTTCATTATTGTCGATGTCTGATGATGTGGAGTGAAAAATCGCTTCTCGAGGCGTGACCCCCTATTTCTCTACGCCCGTCGTCCGGAAGCTGTGTTGTCCGTAGGTAGGGAATGTTTTTGTTCTGCAACAATGAACAACCAGAGACAATCGCGTTCGTCGTATCCTTGAAAGCTGCGGTCCCTTTTTTCGCTGTTCTGTTTGTATTTGTGTGTGTGTTTGTTTGTGTTTGGTCGTTATGCTCGCTTGCTATGTGATTCAAGCGTGTGAAGGAACGAAGAAACAGTCTCCCTTGTTGTAAGCTCCTTCACGCGCCAACAGTGAGGCCCTCTTAGCCTTGGGTGTCCTTGTACTTGAGCTGAAGGTTCCATGCTTTTCCTGGCGTGTGTTTCGCAAATCATAAACGCATGCTTCAAAAAGAAAAGCCGAGAGGATGTGTCGGTTGGGTGGATAGTTTTTTGTTTGATTGTTGAGCCTCGTTTTTCTCGTTCTTCAGATTGATGATGGACTGATGGAGAGTTTCTTTACTTCGCTTTGCTCACTCGCGCTTTCCATGTCCTTTTTGCACTTGGATTTGTGTCGCTCTGCCACTGAAGATGCTTGACTGCTGGAGCGCATAGAATGCTGTTTTTGCTCATGTTCCTTCATTTGTACCACTTGTTATGCAAAGATTTTTTTTTTTATTTGCCACTGCTCTAGACAGCTCACTAGAGACAAAAGAAACAAGAACCTGTTGTTCGACACTTCCCTGTGGTGTTTTCTAATTTCCCACAGTGAGCTGGGTGGAGAAGGGGCAAGAACTGTTTTTGTTCTTCTTTAGCCACCACTATTTATAATCATTTCAGGCCCCGAAGGATAACGTTAAATGTAGGATAAAATTATGCATCACTCGCCTTTGTGCGTGTGCGCGAGGAAAAAAGTGTTTTGATTTATGAAGTGTCTTAAATCAACAACAGGCGCGCGATAGTTTTGCCTTTTAGGGTCATGGGGAGGTTGAAAAATAAAGTGGAAGGATTAATAGGTGAGTGGGTGAGTGGCAGGAATATACTGTAGCATTATTTGTGGGGGTGTGTGTTCGAACAGTTTTTTGTTGTATTAGAAGAAGGAGTTTATTTACGTAATAACATTCGCTAACAAAACTTTTCGTGGCAGAAAAACGTTTTCACTCAGAAGAAATCGTCAATCACTGAAGGGTTTATTGTTTCTTTATAACTATACATTGTCGCTCTAGGGTTTTAGACAATTCCCAAGTTTTTTTAAACTGTTTTCCAACAATTTTTGAATCGATTGTAAAAATGCCTCTAAAATTGTAAGAAACTGGGGTAAACCCGAGGGAACCTTGCAATTAGGTTTATCGAAACCTGAAAATAAGAAAATATTTCCTTTGGAAGTCGTTTTGATTTAATTTTGTTTCGTA
>KB685891.1:0-14704 GCA_000349165.1 Anopheles christyi
AAGCTAAATTTAGTGTAACATACATTCAAGCGAGAATGGGCAATTTCGGTAGTTCAGACTGAAAAACATGAAGCAAATTTCGTAAACAATTAAGGCTGGAACACATTCTAGGCAATTCGCAGGATCAATTCGTGTTGACAGCGACTGTCATGTTGTAACATTGGCAAATAAATGAATAAAGCGCTGTGTGTGTGTGTGTGTGTGTGTGTGATGTGTGCATTTGTAGCTGCGCATGTAGTAGTGAATTCTGTATCGAAAAAAAAATAATACAATTGCTATGTTCCATCATAATCATTTCACAAATTGAAAAATTGAATTGAGCTCATTGTTCCCTAAATGGGTGGCTGTCGTAAATCTTTTTCCCTCTTTTTACCACGAAAGTCTTTCGAAAAATAAAAACATTTACTTTTGATCGCTTTGACATAACCCAGATGGAGACATACTCGCAAACAGGCACGCAATGCGCCCTTTGACAGACAGCTGACACATTGCACGCACACATCCATATGCACGTATGTACGCTTTGCTTTGAAGCAAACGCATCGCCGCCATTTTGAATTTTCCGTACAGTGACTGCTCCCGAGTCGTCGATGCTGCGTTTTGCCGCGTTCGTACAAGGCAACGCGTTGTCAGTGCTGACAGTTCAGAAGTGGCAATCGGTTGGCTTTGTTGTGTTTCTTTCTCTCGTCATTCGTACGGTCTTCTCCCGCGCGCACAAACACACATACACACACTTTTACTCCACACATTAGCGTTGTACCAAATATTTGACAGATAAATAACAGAACGAGAATATTTGGAAACATTCCACATCGAATTATAACTATTCCCCCAGGAAGCAAGCGACCCATAGCCACGGTGAGAAAATGTTGCTACTGGTGGTGGTCGATGTGGCAGCAGCAGCCGGTGGTCAGTGAGAAATCGTGCGTGTGGAAAACGGGGAGGGCTACTGTTGGTCGCCAACCGTGCGTGTGTGGTGTTTGAACTAAAAAGTTGGTTAGAGTTTCATTTTCGCTCTCTCACAGCTATCTTCTGCATTTTCTGAAACACAGCAACAAGAGCAGCCACCCCGTTGTGGTACATGAACTATCGAGGGGAAAGCAGTGACTAATTAAACATCGGTGTACAGAAGATAAAACGCCATCCAACTTCATCGAAACGACTAGAAGTGGTGTAGCACCGACACAACGAAAGCATTAGAGGAAGCCAGGCAGCCGAAAGGGAGTTAGCGGTGGTTGGTTGGTGGCACAGTGTCTATGCCTTTTCGAAGGCTTCGAGGGTGAAGGGCTGACTGACGACGTGCGACGTCGTGTGAGAGTGTTTTTTCTTAGAACCCCGGAACATAAACGGCCTCAAAATTGAGGAAATAGAGGAAATCGTGGAGACGGAGGTTATCCTCTCTCCAGATGAGATGCACCATGAGGAGTTCGAAATCACGATGGTCCCGATGGAATCGACAACCGTGCTGACCTCGGGCGGTACGGGCAATCTGAAGCGGGATGTGCGCGATATGGTTCGAGAGGCCAACTTTCAGACCAAGCTGCTGATGCAGGAAAACGAAGGTACGTATAACCAGAGAAGGGTTGTAATAATGAGCAGTTGCTTAGAGAGGCTTGTTTTTACTTTCGCACGGGACGCACACCGGACTGTGTGTGACAGGCCGCTTTCTGTAGGTTTTTTTTATCTCTGTGTGTGAAGCCAATTTGCGCTTTGATTTATGCTCCGGCTCTGTTTTGTTCGTAAACAAGAGCGAACTATCAAAATGGTATTGCATAATTTTCAACGTCAAAAGATGACTGTAAATAGATCTAGAGAAAGGAAAAGGGAATCTGTCGTAAGGTGTGGCGGGGTAAAGGTAGACAGATCTAATGTCACAGTTGCTTTTGTGTTTGAGAATATTGTGGGGATGTTATTTTCAAGCAATATAATTATGTTGCATGAAAACGTGCTATTTTAGGGAAATTTTAGCCAAGAAAGAGGTCAAACAGAGCTTGAAAATCTTGAAAACCTGCATCTTTCCACTGCGGTTCCCTTTCTTGCTGTCAGCGTGACATTTTGAACTAAATCCAACATGGCGTCCGGTGGCGGCGAAATAATGCCACCAACAAAGAAAACGAAGCTAACAGCTACGCATAGAAGGGCGCCCTTGGTTGCATTATGTGTTTAAATGTGAGCTTTGGTGGGGATAAATGTTTGATATAGTTTATTTGTAACGTTTATAGTACAGTTTGCTGCATGGAAAGAATAACAGCCAAATGATTCAATTGAACTAGCTTCTTTTACATTATGTACCGACGGGAAGGGTGATGTAGATATATGTTGTTTATTTATATCACACTACTGTACTCTATACGCCTTTGCTACGAATGTATAAGTGAGCTCCAGCAATCTTATTGTAAAGGGCTATAACAGTTTATTTTAAAGCAGCTAATAAAAAAGTGAGAAACAAAATTTCGTAATTGGCCAAAAAATACATTGTAATTTACACACAAAAATCCAAGCCGTTGTTGGGCTGTTTTGTTGAAGTGTTTTCGATATTGCTCCGCTGAATGTCATCGACAGTGTCATGATGTCACTCACACTAAGAAGACTTTCTCTGACCCGTGTAGCAACAACAAACTTTGTTCGTTTAAAAGTGCCCAAGAGGCCTGCAGCCGCTTGATTGACACAAGCTGGCGGGCGGTGAACACACACAAAGCCAAATCGCGACAGTGCTGTTAAGTTGTGTTGGTGTATTCACAAAAAATCACCGCACAACAACGCTTTTTGGTGGCTTTGTGTCAATTTGACATATTTTGACAACTTTAGATGGAAATTGCCTTTTGTCGCTTTCAGTTTAATGTTTATGTTTTGGTTATTATGTTGGGGGACGACGTATTGTCATTTGTATGTGTTGCCAAAGCAAGATCTTTTCTTGTTCAGCATTGAATTGTTTTGATTGTTGATTGTAGTCAATGTATCGCCTGTTTGGTAATTTTTTTTGTGTTATTTTACGTTCACATCTTCCTCGTTCCTGCTGCAGCCCAAGACTACCATTTCCAGCATGCATCGAGCGCTGACGATACGGAGGGTTCGGATCAGGAACACACGATGGGCGACTTCACCTTTAAAAGTGAACCGGACGGTAATGATACGATGAACTCCAGCAACCAAAGCTCTAGCCGTAAGCGCCGCGGCAACCTTCCAAAGCAGTCGGTCAAAATTTTGAAGCGATGGCTGTACGAGCACCGATTCAATGCATACCCGACCGATGCCGAGAAGCTTACGCTGTCGCAGGAAGCTAATCTGACCGTGCTGCAGGTGTGCAATTGGTTCATTAACGCTCGGAGACGTATATTGCCGGAAATGATCCGCCGGGATGGACACGATCCTATGCACTACACGATCTCGCGGCGGGGCAAAAAGATGAGCGGCCAGCTGATCGGACCCGATGGGCACAATCCACTTACGATGAGCCCAGCGTCGGAGGTAATTGTCGGTGCGACGGAGGAGATTATCGAGGAAGAGGAGGTGATCGAGGACGGTGTCCCACAGATCATAACCAGCCACGGGCAGCAGTACGTGCAGACGCCATCCGGGCTGGTGAAGGTGGAAGAAGATGTGGACTTTGAGGATCACATCATCTATCGGTAAGTCGTTGTGGTAATACCACCACCAGGGTGAAGGGATCTTAAAAACATTAACATTAACATACTCCTCTACTGCATTCTTTCAAAACGCAGCTCGGATGACAGTAACATTGAGTATGAGTACGCGCAAAGCGAAGAAGAGATACCGGTCACGGAGCAAGGCGAATGGGACGGTATGATTCGCTACGCAAATGAAAAGGATGATGAAATTCCGGAAGAGTGAGTATTAATTTTTGTTTTAGTTCGCTGTATTTTATTTGCAAGAATGACTTTTGATTAACTTCTCGGGTGTGCATTTGCTTTGCCAGAATCACGGAAGAAGAGGTCATCGCATCAGACGGGACTGAGAATGAGTTTTTTACCACGACGTCACACACCAATCTCGCAAATATACCCCTCCAGCAGGTGGCGACTAATGTTCCAGGTAAGAGGACGAGGGCAGGAGAAACAATGGTAGACTAAAGATGTTTGGTGCGAAAGGTGTTGGAAATGGCAGCAATAAGTTCTAGCATTAATTAATTATACTTTCCCATTTCCCTTCCGTTCATTGAAAACAACTCTCACCACTATTACTACTTATTGTGAAAATGCATCATTTTCGATGACATCGAATGCAGCACGACCAACTGTAACGATGACTGCTGCTAAAATAATTACAACTACACCAGGTACTTTCCCATAGCTAATTCAAGTGCAGAAGCAAATGGAATGCTTTATTTTTCTCCATAAAAAAACAAAAGTTGTTGCACATTTAACCAGTTCTGTACCGAGCTTTTATACAGCCTTTAGAGTCCCTTGGATTTTTGAAATCGCCCCATTTCTGTTGTGGTTTTATATATTAAAAGTATATTTTCTTAAATACTTTTCCCCATTCGCAGGAGGTGTACAACGAGTAATTATCGGTCAACCGAACACTGGATCGGGTACTAATGCCATCAGCACGTCACAGGGAGGAACCACGCTCGGTACGCTGAAGCTCGGTGGGAATCTGACAGCCGTCCCATTGCAGGGAGGTCTGAAAGTCGGTCCCAAGAAACTGACTGTCGTGACGAGCAGTGGCAAGACGACAACTGTGAGTGCGACGCCGCTCGGTGATTCGAACACCAAGACGATAACGCTCGTACAGAGTGGTAACAATGCTGGGAATGCGAACAACAACAATAACAACTCCCAGAACACCAATCCGCACACCACAACGGCGGTGAAGGTAAAAGGTAAGTTTATCGTGTTGGGAAGATTAGTGATAGGGAAGGAGTGAAAAGAAGCAACAGTGAAGCGGCGAATTGGAGTGTGGGCGCGTGGAAGAGTAAAAAAGGGATAACTCGAAGAACGAAATGAAGCAGATGGACACTATCCCGTTAGTAATGGAACAAGTAATACCTCTGCAGCACACACACCACCCGTGTGTGTTGTCCAAGCGTAATCTAATTCGTTTCTTTTTCCTATTTCTCTTTCCCGCGGATTGCGATTTTCTTTGTACAGGTGTAATCCGTGACGATAAGGATCAATTCAAGTGTTTATATCTGCTGGTGGAAACTGCAGTTGCCGTACGCCAGCGAGAAAAGGAACAGGACGATGTGCACGTCCTAGGCAACTAGATTGCCAACTCTGAGGCCACGAGGAATGTTTTTCACCGCCGTACCACGAGCAAAGAATCACACAAAGCAGCATTTTGTGGGATTTTTCGTGAAGTTATTTTGGAGAGGAGTGTAGTGCGGTTTTGGTTCGAAAACACAGTTACTGTAACCTGCTCTCCCGGTATCTTTTACCTCCTGTCCTTCCTCTTCGGTGTGTAAGCAGTTGCAGCAGCATGGTGTTATACGTTTTGGATGGGATGGGGGTGGTCATGGTAACGGCTGTTTAGAAGTCGATGTCGAAAAAAAGAAAGAAACTCTTATTGAAGTAGAATAAGAAGAATGTGTGTGTATATATGGATATCTTATGCTCCCTTTCTATGCGTGTGAGACAGAGATTGGAAGAGAACATTCATTTTAGCCGAGAGTGAAAGAGTTTCATACAACTGAAGGCGCTTATGTTACGATAAAACTAGAGAACGAAAAAAGCGAGAGGCAGAGCAGAACTGTGGGTTAGTTTATTTAGTAAAACAGGACACGTACCTTGAGCTTTGGTAAAGTCACTACCAATTGGTCGTAAATAGTTATGTTAAGGTTTTTTTTTTTTTCATTTGAGCGACCGTCGACGCATTCACAGTTGCACAGTGTATCGAGATAGAAGATCGATATAAAAAAAAACACACCAACACACGAAAAGTACGTTTCAGAGGAATATGCAATAGGGCATTAGGAACGAAAGGATTAGAACAATTGCAAGTACAGGCATGCAGATTGTCGGTCCCAGTAATGGGGCAAGATCACTAACAAAAACGGCACCTGAGCAAAGAGGGGTTTTTCCAAACACATCCCGACAAACACGCTCAATCACGTAAGTCACTCCTATATTGCACATTTGTAGAAAAGAAACAGAAACACTCCAAGAAAATCGGTTCACCTGTGACCAGGAATAGAGAAAAAAGTTATCCATTATCGCTCGCTGGTGATAAACACACTTGTTTTCCGGAAACACGCTTGCACACACAACAATAGCAATGGATGAAATTGTATCGATCGTTGACAATGTATTGCGATCAAAAGTGCTGTTAATCAAAAGAGAAGGTGTGTGAACATGCGGGAATCAATTGGTTAACATCAATTTGAGTGCGTTGATTAGTGAGTAGAATCCACCGAATCATCCGCTCGTTGCGCGTCCAAGCGTGTTTATTATTGCTTCAAAAGTACCTAAAATAGCGAACGATGGAAGTGCGTTCTTGTGCGTCCATTTCTGTTAAACCTTGAAGAAGACTCCATTATTTTTTTTAAAGTACCCGATCGCCAGTAAGACTGAAGAGGCAATTTAAAAATTGATGTAATCTTTTTATAAAATCTTTTGTTTTACAAAGCTTGATTGTACATGAAGTTGCTGGTTGAACACTTTCCTATTTGCGAATTCTCTATTCTTTTTTCTACATACTAATTGCAGAGAAGAAAAAACCGAAAAACCCCAATTTTAGAGGCCTATTTTTGAAACCCTGGTTTTATTCGATTTTTTCTTTTCGGTTTACGGAAGTGCATTGTACCTAGCCTTTAGCAGCGAGAGTAGCGCGAATGGTTTGTGTGTGGGTGTGTGGGTTGGCACAAACAAAATCCTCCATGCACCGTAACGCAAGAATGCAAGCAGATAAAGAAATCGAAGATTGAAATGCTGAGCTTTCTTTTTCTACTTTCATTGTATATTTGAGGCATTCGGTGCTTAAATGAAGGATCTTCAATTGACACTATCACAACATTGGCCAATGCGCCTGTTCCATTCTGATAACGGTCCCGAAATGAAAATTAAATTTGACAAAACTTCTCAAACACCGGTACCACCATGGTCTCATTGCACGAACATCGTGGGCGCTATTTGAACGGAATTTTACAAACAAAATTTGAAAACAAAAGCCTATTATCTTTAAGCATTTTTTATACACCACTAGATAAATGCTGCGGTTTCATTTCATCGCGTGGTTTCGGTGTCATACGTGCGGTTTTGTGTGTGTACCTCATCCTGTCCGATAGGTGAGAAAGAGATTTTTAATTTGGCCCATCCGACGGGTGCGTGCTATGGCTGAAATTAGTTTATAGTTTAATTTATATTGCACATCTCTCGTGAGACAATTACCGGAATGAGACAGACTTATTGAAGTGCTCAGGATTTGCTATTAGCTACGTACGATCAATTCTTCCTACTAGCAACCCTGTTCCCCTTAGCTCTTTATATTCACATGATTGGTGTGTTATTTCTATTTTAAAGTTGTTCTTCTTTAATTTAAACCAATTCATTATCCAGTCACATGTTCCTCTCAGTGTGTTTCGTAAAACATCTCCTTAAGTTGTGCAAACGATTGACCAAAAACGAAATCATATACGTTTGTGCGTGTGGTGTGGTGTCGTTCCTTGTTCTAAAGACACACTCAACAAGCTTAGAAGAAGGTAGAAACCAAAAAACGCATTAAAAAGAACGGCGCAGATGGATGTAGTAGACCTAGAGGAAGATTTTATGGTACAATTTCGGTGGTAAACAAGATTAGGCTTTAAGAAGGAGAGAAAATCGAATTCATCCGTTCACGGTTTGTGCACAACACAACAAAAACATGAAACAATGCAAACACAAACACACGCAGAGACAGAACAAGAGACGGTGTCGCTCATGCAATTTTGAACGAATTAAGTGTAAGAGAAAAAGAAGAGACTCTCAGTAGTAGTGTGGGAAACGACGGTGGTACACTAAGCCCAGGATACGTTTTATAAATACTTGTATAGAGAAGAAAAGCTTACGTAAAAATGGAAAACTCCCACAGTGGTGGTGTGGGCCGGCCGTGCATTGTTATAAAAGTATGTTCTATGTAGTGACGAAATCGAAACAGAAAAAAAGAAAGAAAGGTAGAGAGAAATAAATTCTCCTTTCCCTCCCATAACAAATCGCCTCTCTCTCACACATCGGTTGCGTACGGGATAGCAGCAGCATAGGCAGCATAATTTTTACGTCTTCATTCTAAAGCAGAAAATCCTAGGAAAGCTAAGAACAACACAATACACAAGAGACACTCCAAGATACAACGGGGATATGAAAAAAACAGTCACACAGGCAACAATTACATATTTGTGAGGGAATTATGGCGCCCCAGAAATCACCTACCTACCGTCGTTTGTAGAGAGTGGAAAGTGCAACCCCCGGAATCCGATCACTTGAATAAAACAAAATGTCTTCAATAAAACTTTAACCAATGATCACTTTATAACTTGAAGCAATTGGTAATTGCTCGATCTACAGCTTCCCTTTTAGCGTTTGCCCATCGTCCGTTGGAATTTCGTAGAATTCGATCAAACGGTCTGCCTCACGCCAGCCGCTTCCAACTGCACCCTGGACAGTGGAGTAAAACTGTGGATGGGATGCTTCTCCCGCGAACTGTACGATCGGCACGTGTGGATCCTGTGACGCGGTCAGTGGTTTCGCTAGCTCGGTCGCGGTTGCCTGCATAGCGTCCGACTTCATCGAGCGGCTACTGTAGGAACCGCGAAAGTGTGGATTACTATACCAGCGGCTACGCGAAAACCAGCTAGGGCCAGCCGGTACGCGCATGTGGGGCAGAAATTTGCGCAACAAGTACATCAAACCATCTATTACTAGTGCCTCCGAGAGCGCTTCCATTGTGCGTGCATCCTGCCCATAAATCCATCCAACCAGCAACCGCTCGGTACGATCCGGTACGAAGAAAGCGCACACACTCCGTAACCATTGGCGACCGTCGCGACGCAACTGCTCGAGATCGTCCGGTTCCCAGAGCAGCCCGAACCCGTGCCAGCTGTTATCCCGTGGCCAGAAGGGCTTATCAAACTCGAGAAACATCTTATCGATTGTGCCGATGTAGAGACCTTCAATGGCGTTCTGTTTCGGTTCGGGCAGTGCCGGAACGAACCAGACGCTGTGCATGTCCTGCAGGACACCGAGCGATACGGTGACTATGAGATGGGTAGCACTGAACGTGGCACCGTTGCTACACGTTACAGACACCCGGTGGTGAGGGTCCTGTTGGTTTTCTGCTTCGTTCCATTTAATTAACTTAACGACATGATTAAACTTAGTGTACTCTTCCACCGGTATAGGTGTGCTGTTCTGTTCGGGAAGTTTTCGCTAGAAACGGAAGGGCCCGAGAAAAGATTAAAAAGTGTGCCGAAGCATATGACTCCGTTATGTCACCCTACCATGAGTAGATCCAGCAGTGTGTGGAAGCCCCGATTTTTCCAGTTGATTAGAAACTCGTCCTGATTATCTTCAAACTCCAGCAAGCCGGCCCCGGACACCTCATGCAACGTATCGGTGGCATTGTACGTGTTGTGGTACTTGATAAAGAACTGATACAGCTGATAGCATGTGCGCTGATCGATACCGGCAAACTTTCCGGCTCGGACAGCCTCGTAGAACCTATGCTTATCGGCAGACCAATAAGACCAATAAGTTATTCGATTTTACATCATATGGACCAAACATAAAAGGCAGCTTACACTTGATCGTAATATGCTCCCAGGGATCCCGTGAATGACTGCAAGTTGTCGACATCTTCCAACAAAGCGTACAGCGTGTTTATGACACGATCGGACGTTTCTTTCGGTATCAGTTCGCCGGTAGATGTGTAGTACAAGGTATTCTCCTTATGCTGCTCAACCTCAATCAGCCCGTACCTAGAGGCCATATCGTAGATGAAATTGTTATCCTTACCGTGCACCCTAAAGAAGGGAAGGAGCCACGATTAACTTGGAGCTGAAGAAGAGGTTCAAACTTCAAACCGAGTAAGAGACACACAAACCACTGAGCACCATAGTCAAGCACGTTGTTGCCCCGCCGCACAGAGTGAATACGGCCGCCGAGTCGGTCCTCTGCCTCCAGGATTGTAAGATTGCTAAAGCCACGCTCCAGAAGCCGCGTGGCGGCGGCAATGCCAGCACTACCGGCTCCCACAATTAGAATACTTGGAGCCCGTCTGCTCATCACGACGATGCGAAATGAATGATTCGCTAGGAGCTAGGTTCGAATACCCTAAACACGAGATGCAGAAACAGAATCAGGGATTTTGGCCGTGAGTGATTGATACTCGCGTTTATCGCCCTGAAGATAGGAAACGGCCAAAACCTTACAACAGGAACTGATAAAAAATGTGCCGATAATGTTTCGGACCTAGGTGCTAGGATAGTTGATTAGCTGCAGTATTTGTGGAGCGGGTGGGTGGTTACCCTGGCAACAAACAAATATAACTGCAGCCCCAGCTGTCAGCGGAAACCTGTTGAAGGTCAACGCAAACGTCGAAAAGTTGGTGTCAAAAATCAACCCCTACCAGAGTTGAGTCGAACGTTAGAAGAACAAAACAACGGTTTGCTCGGAAGTTTTTTGCTGAGGTAAATTTATTTGGTAAGTTAACTTGTTTTGCATTCCAATTCGGCATCGGATCAGTAACATCTCAACTGTAGTAGCGGATCAGGCGATTGGCTTCACGGAATCCACTGTCAATCGCACCATGAACGGTAGAATAATGTGTCGGATTTGTAGCTTCGCCGGCAAACAGCAGGACGGGTTCGTTTGCCGCATTTCGTACCGGTGTTCCGAGGGCCCGTGCACCAGTATTCAAATTCTCCGTCGTTATCGATCGACTCGAGTAAGAACCACGGTAAAGACGATCCGATGACCATTTCGATCTAAAAAAAAGGAGATGGTTGAAAAAGATGGTAAACTATATTCGGTAAGTTTTTTCTCAACTAGTTCTTACCTAAGCAGTCCCGTCACGTTGCCAAACTTCAGCCCTTTTCCGAATATTTTTAGCAAATACAGGACACCATCCCTGATCGGGGCGTCGCGCAAATATTCGGCCCGCCGTCCTTCGGCACCATTCATCCAGGCCATCAGTACGTTCGGTTGGTTGTCGATGCGGAAGAAGGTCGAGATGGCTTCGGCCCAGGCATGCGGTGACAGGCGCAGTGCGTTCAGATCCGACTTGTACCAGAGCAGATGTACGGTGTTGGGGAAATCCTCCGGTATGGGTGCATCGAACAGGACAAATATTTTGTTCACCGTGCCAAAGTAGAGTCCGGTGATGGCCTGCTGGTTGACGGTGGGTAGCGCTGGCGTGAACATTGTAGCTGAGTTCTCCTTTAGCACGCCCAACGACACGGTTACGATAACATTGTCGGCCTCATAGGTAGTGCCATCCTGTGCCTTGACGATCACATCCCCATCCGACGATCCCTTCCACTGGATGTTGGATACGAACTTGCCGTACTTGATAAGACTGCTGAGCGGTACCGGAGTTAGGGATGTGTTGGTTGTACCGGGGTAATTTCCCTGTCAAAAAAAAAAAAGCTCCGTACTTTATAGTTTATGACTCCATACAGAGATATTCCGTAACACACAAACCCCTTACCGAAACAATATCAAGAATCGAGGAAAATCCTTTCTTGCCGTTCCACGCTATATCTTGATTGCCAGCCGGTTCTACGTAGCCATCAGTTTCACTCGCTGCCACCTCAAACCACGAATCGTAAGCAGTATAGCCACGCTCGTAGTTGTGATAGTACACCAGGAACTGCTCCGCCAGATCACGGCTAATATCCTTGTACGCGGCCGTCGCCAGCGTTTCCCAGTACTTTTGCGTGAAGAAATCGCCCAGACTTCCCGCAAACGAGTCGCGCTGTTCCGACTCAATGATTCCTTCCGCCATCGTTTGCAAACGGTCGGCCACCGCTTCCGGCACTGGTGCACCGCTCGAACGGATCAGCACTGCATCCTCATCGGCAATGATGGATGACTTGAGCAGTGTCGGATATACCGATGCCAACTGGTATACCACATTGCCCACCTCTCCGTGGCACCATTGGGCACCCAGCTCCACGATACCACTGCCGAACGGTGTGGTGCGAATTCGTCCACCGAAGCGTTGCGACGCTTCCAGGATGGTAATGTTCCGGAAGCCCCGTTGATAGAGACGGCTGGCGGCGGCAATACCGGCAGCACCAGCACCGACGATGATTATGCGAGGATTTTCCGCCCCATTCACTAAACCGGCAAGCAGGGGGAGCAGCAGTCCGAGCAACGATGTAGTCCACTTCATGCTTGAGGCATGTGAGTTAGACGGTAAACGAAGGTCCCCAAAAAACCAAAAAAAGACACTGTTTGGGACACTGTTGCGTATTGCAGCAAACACGCAAGTGATCTCCCACTACAATGGGTTGTCCTTATTTAAATGTTTTGGGGGAGTGCTCCCAAGATGGTTCGCTCACAATACGCTCTTTGTGGAATTTTGGCATACAAGAAACACACCCACTTTACCTACACACGTGTACTTTCATCTGATATTCAGTGCAAAACAACATCCATTATCACTGAATTACGTCAAAGCTGTACAAATGATCAAATTTAGCCTACTGTTTAGTTACCATGGTGCAGTTATGGCGCTTATATGCGTCTTCATCCGCAAGCTGCACGCTGTTCAAGCCTTTGCGCTTAGGTTTTTGTTCTCTGAACTGATCGTTTATTTTGTCTATGATGAGCAATCTGAATGTAGTGTATTATGAATAAGTGTAAAACACACTAGTTTACAAGTGAGGTTCATCTGTATGGAGGGGCGACCTGACTTCTCTATTCACTGGTATGGAGCGCAAGCAAATGATCAGCTTCACGAAAACCACGCTCGATTGCACCGTGGACAGTGGAAAATGGAACTGATCAGTTGCTTCTCCAGCAAACATCACCACAATATTATCATGTACCAGCAGCACCCAGTACGTTAAGTTGATGATCTACGCAAAACAAAACTATCACCGCTTCGGGCCAGGCGTGCTTGGAACGTTTTTTTTAACGCTGTGAGAAATCAGGTTTGCTTACCCTAAAACAGAAATGCACTGTTTGCCAATCCTTTCGGGATGGGTGCATTATATAGGATGGATAGCTTGTTGACCGTTCCAAAACTATGTCCAAAACTATGTCCATCGATTGCACGGTGCTTGACGTTGGATTGTGCCGGTGTTAACATGGTCGTTTTCCTTCGGTACACTAAACGAAACAGTCACAACAACATGATCAGTTTGGTACTGATGGCTCTCAGTAATCGGTGGTAATGAGAATGTATTCTTGATGATCCGTTCCATCCCACTGAACGTAGGATTTTTTTGTTGCCTAAAATGATTGCCTTCCGTTTCTCGACAACTGTTATCAAAGGGGATTAATATTTTGGAACGAAACTTCGTCATTCATTTATACGAATTTCAAACCCAATTTCACAAATAGTCACATCACTACCCTGCAGTACGTTTGCTTTATATTCTCAAAATAATCAGCTTAACTCAGCCATCGAACTGGCATTTCAGATTTGAGATTAAAAACATGATCAAGTAAAATAGCCAAGAAAACAAGACGAATAAAACTCGATTGAAAAAATACAAACTTGGGAACGTATTGGCTTGATTAATTTAGCCGGAGAAATCAATCGTTCTATGTCAAAATCCGTTAACCTCCATTCAATTGAAATAATTATTACCTTTAAGGCCTTGTCCACAAGAAAGCTTTTTATAGCGGTTTGGAAAGTTTAACAGTTTTTTTATAATGTTGCACATAAGGGTTAGAAGCTCAATGGTTTGAATAAAACGCCTACTAGTTATGCGATATGCATTACATAGAAATATTTCACGGCAATATTTAAGGTGCAAGGGTGTCGAACATCTGGGATTTGCTTCAAATTGTTACAAATGCTGCATACAACTACGCGCATTTGATTGCATACTATAAGACGAGGAAGAATATTGACAAACAGATGCCGTGCATTAGTTTGCTTCATTTCCACGTATAGGTGGCGTTAGAATCGCTTCCCTTTATTTGAATTGTACGTTGGCGTGTTTGCTAACGATTTTAATCTGATGTAAACTTCCTTCCTTGTAAATGTACGTGATATGTCGTTTTTTCTGTTTTAGTTTTTATTTGTTTATAAAAAATGTGATATCAAGCTACAATCGATCCAAACAAAACCATACCCAGCAGATCTCCTTTTGTCACATACACGGTATTTTATTACTGGTTGGTCATTTTCATTCACAACACACAAAAAAACGCTCCTGTGCGCAATCCTCGTCGCATCGGAGCAGAGCTATCGTTTAATCGCTCGTACAGAGAGTTTTCCTGTCCTGGTTTGGCAAAACGAAGAAACAAACACCGGATCAACGGTTTCGAAAATGGAGCATTTCCATTCAATTTAGCAACGCCTAACTTCGAGTCTGTACAATAAATTAGATTAACCATTACGCTTTTACTTTGAGTTCAACCTTATGCTACTTGTTCCGTTACTGTTGCGTTGAGTGTAAGCATGAATGTGTCAATAGTGTATGCTTCCTACGTGTACGTAGCCATGTAGGCTGTGTTTGTGTGTATCGGTGTGCATGTTGGTATGTGTGTAGGAACCATTAGAGATACTTTAAAACAACTCATCCTCAATTTCCTCG
>KB685902.1:0-14665 GCA_000349165.1 Anopheles christyi
ACTGACTCAATACGGGATTTTCCACCCACTTCCATTTCGATCCCCAAAACACACAGCAAGAGCCAAAAAAGAAAGAACAATCACCCATGGGATGCTTTAAAAAAAAACACACACACACACATACACACACACACACACACACACACACACAAACAAACACCCTAGAAGCTTATCAGCATGTCCCGGCAGTTGACTTCCGGTCAGAGTGCCGAGACACACGCTGAGCAGTCCCGGGCGGGGGCCAAGGATAAATGTGAAACTTAATAAATCATCGTTTTTAATATAAATACCATCGCATCCGAAGACTTCACTGGCTGGCGGGGGACGGCAAATAGCAAAAAAGGATTTACGGATGAAGCGAGTGTTTTACGACCGCGTGGTTAGTTTTTAAATAGAAAAGGGAGATAAAAAGGGAGGAGTGTGTGAGGTAAGTGTATACTAACAGAGCTGCTTTTGTACGATTTTTTCAATCGTGTGGGATTTAACACAGAGGCTATCAAGCTTCCTTTACAGTGAAAAAAAATTAAATAAATAAAAACAAATAGAGAACTGCTCATGGCGAGCATTCTATTAACCAAACATGCAAATTTACTCCATTCAATTAACAGTGTTGGCATTCAATAACAAGACTTGAATCCAATTAAGATTGTGATGTTTTATCAGTTAAACATTTATTAAAGTGAGGTCAATGGCTGAGGTGCACTCACTTAAAAAGACTACATACTTAGATATGAAGTATTGTTGTAATAATTGTAATTGTATTGAAGCTAACAAATAGTGAGTTTGGAAGTGTTTTGGTTCTTAATGTTGTAACATATTATCTTCTTAGATATTTTATGGAACACTCAGAAATGCTGTTTATTCAAAGCAACGATATGTGTTTTATTTCAAATATTGCCATCTCTATAACCTTTTTAGTGTTTAACACCTAATTTCTCATTTTTTAACGGTATTATTATTTTTTTTTATTGTTATTAATTCTGAGTCAGGCAATAATTTATTCAGATTCAGACAATTGACTGGAATCAGGATATAAATCTTCAAATTATAAATTAAAAACACAATGTTTTCTCTTTTTTTAAACTTCGTTAAATTTTTGTTGTTGCAAATATTACAATTGATGCCATATTCTAAGGCCTCTATTACAGTTAAAAAAATCGATATATCTTCCTAACTAAAGTTATAAGCGATCAACGATATTGCCTTTAGCATTTTCTGGTTTATTATTTTTATTGCCTAAAGACGATGTTGAGTCGATTGTTTTTTGTAAATTGTAGCAAGAGATTTTATTTAACACAACATGAGTTATTATAATCATGAATTATTTATATCAGATTGTGCTTTCCATAAACCAGGCGTCTCCTTCCAATTCCATCGATTGCGTTGTGACATCTTCGTCACACTCGAAAGCATTTTTGAAGAATCTTTCTAAAAAGATTTGTAATGTTTTTTTATTGTATTGATGAACAGCAGTGTATAAAGACAAGAGCTTGGCAAATATTTGATAGCCTTCAGCAAATTTGTACCATCCGCCGATCTGTGCTTCATACAAAGCGCACTCATCATATACTCTTTGTATCATTTTAATTGCAATCAAATAATTTTCCAAAATATAAGATGGCATCGGAATTTTTTTTAAATTATGTTTATGCCTGTTTAAATCATGTAGTGAAAATTGTAATTTTGTATCCGCTTTTAAAAAAAAATACAAAAATAATAACTCGAAAAGCCATTTTTTTCAACGTTAGTTTCAAGACCACAATGTGATTAACTAGAAGCGAACAATAAATCTGTCATGTGATTATTTATTTTTTTAATGTTTATGTACACCGAAAATGAAAGCATCACAATGATAACAGGATAAAAAAACAACAACAACAGAAAACCATCTCTAACAACCCAGAAATGGTACCATCGCCTTACACAAGCTGTCGTGTGAACACAGTGGTAAATTGGATGAGCACTCCGCTAAGCTCAAGGATCATGGCAGCCCTCATGCTGGCACAGAAGGGTCAGCAGAAAGAATCGGTTCCGGAAATCGCCCAGGGACACACAAAACATTCGTCATCCTGACTCGGTCCTGTCCAGAGGTGCCGGCACAGTCCTGACCGTTTGGTTTAAACTTTGCATCAACGTTCGCCTTTTTTGGACCATGGCTGGGTGATGATACGCTGGGCGAATCACACCACACACACACACGGAGACCCACTCTGGGATGTGATTCATATTTCATTTTAATTTATTTATGGATATCCAGTCTGTCAGCTAATGATGGAAAGCCACGACGCTAGGGTGACACACAGTCACCCGAACAGCTTTGGGTCATCTCTCCGTTCGAGCGAACTAGTACTATTCCTGGACTACTACCCGGGTTTGTGTAGTTAAATGTGTTCCATCAGCAGGATGGACCAGCGCAAAGTTACTGGTTGGCTGCTGTGTACAATAGTCAATCCCAATTGTGGATTGTCCATCTGCCAGCTTAGCCCTGCTGCTAGTTCAAATTTCACAACCAACAACCGTCACGACGTATCCTGATGAAAAAGAAGTTTTTTTTATGCTTTCCTCCCACTCCCAACACTGCTTCAGCGCCAGCTAAACCCCGGAACAGTTCCGCGTGTCAAAAGCGATGAAAAATAAATCACATCCCGTAGATCACAGCAGACAAACGACACTTTTAAACAGTGTGGATCAAACAACAGCTCACAGCCTGTAGTAGCAGCAGCCGAGTCTTCGGGCATTCCGCAAAAATTGCTTCACTAGCAACGCACATTAAACGAGTCGCGTCCGCTCTGTACTGTGGTGGTGCTTCTGCAAGCAATTAATAATTCAAAAATTGGCAAAACATTCACCAAACCTGCAACCGGCCGGGAGGGAAAGGTTTTCGGGCGTGTGATAATAACCAAATGGCGCGGGGCAAACAATACACAATTTCCAAATGAAGCACTCCCAGAATGTCACAAGCATTTTCTAAGCGCATTCCAGTTGATGATAGTATGGCGCTTATGTTTCAGTATGAGCAGCCCTGACGGGTGGGAGTGTTGCAGTTGCACCAGCCAGAAAGTAATGTACAGTGCAAACGGTGAGTATTGTGTTTTGATCTGGTTTTAATAGCAATCGGATCGACCAATCATCTCTGTGTGTCTGTTTCCCTCGAGGATTCACGCGGTACACTGCAACGGGACGTACGGTAGGATAATGCACCATGTCATAAATTAGGACACAGCTTATCAATCAAAGTGATGCAATATCTTTTAAACGAGCATTTCAAAACGGTTGCTCTGGGGACTGGGGACAATAGAAATGGTGGAATATTAAATTAGAAATGAGAACCGTCCGAGGCAGATAAATGTTCGTATAGTATGGTTAAAACGCCTCGCAATTTTAAATAACTTGTTATGACTGTCCCGTTATTTTTGTTAAATTTTTAAAACTACTGCAATGTTTTGCGGGTATTTAGAAATAAAAAAAATGGAAGTTTATTATTGACCAATATATTTAGGATTAAAATTTTATTAAATATTCAATTCGATACGATAAAACAGATAGGTGTAGAATTTGAAAGTATAAAACAAAAGTTTTATAATTACAAAATTCCTATACTAAACCTGGAGTACAATAAAACACATTGACTCCTTTCGGGTCATTTTTAAGCCTTTAATGACTGATGATATCTAGGTTAAAGTACTTACTGGCAACAAATAAACACACGTTGCTTAGTTTTTTCATTGAAATTCTAATCTTAGGACTAATAAGACAGAATCTCTAAGACTGATAAGAACCGATAAAAAGTTTTAACATTTGAGAAATAAAATTTAAAATTTAATCTATTAAACACAAAAAAAGTGCAGACTCTAATGTCGTTAAACATATTTTTATTTTAACCTATAAATATTAACTTTCATGTATTTCAAACATTTGTCAAATCCACTAAATTAATACCTTGTTGTCGATGTAATTATGTTCATCGGAAAAGCTTTCGACTTTCCTACGTCAAACAAACTATTTAAACATCCTTTTTTCAGGATTTCGATTCAATCGTTGAAAACTACTGTCCAAATTGTATGCGCTTAATATTGGGAAGTATAATTTTCACGACTGTATTTTTTGTATACCTTTTTTTTGTTCATTTTCTAAATGGCCATTTAATTTGGCGAAGATAGATGTTTAGCACATTATTAAGTTCAACATAATCTCTGCAAGCATGTCTTTATGGCTAAATTTGTTCCAGGTTCACTTGAATACGTTTTTGCAACAAAGAAAAAACTCCTCCTAACCACATTCTCACGCTTCCCAGCTTGAAAACAGAAATATGCGTCCCATGCTTTCCAGTGTGTTTCGGATTTCCGGTTCCGGCTCGCCCATACGGGTTGCATATACTCTGACGGAAGTTCTCGCTGCTATGCTGAGATGGTTGCAAAACAACAACAACAAAAATATGCCACAATATCACGTACACCTATCGAGCAGCGAAGCGCTAGGTCTCAGAATGCGCGCGAATTAATTGCCAATCTTCATCAAGGGTCACACGCTCAAGGGCCGCACAGCCGCATCATTTATCCAGAGCCCGCGTGCAACGGGTTTTGAGGCGGGTGCAATTTAACCCGATGTGTTAATTAAGGAAAGTTAATTTCCCAGCTGATATCTTAGATGGTGCTTTATCGGGCGTGCAACACAACGAAAGCCAGAGAGTGAGGGAGAGAGAGAGAGAGAGAGAGTGGTTTTCCTCTACGTGCCTTTCCGTTGTCGTGGCGTTGTGGTGGTTGGAAGTGAATGAAGACGGAAGCAAGGCGGATAAAAACACCAGCAGGATGTACAGGAAACTTACAGATCACGCTGTGTTGCAGGATTAAACGAGCCATCGTCCAACGAGGATATACAGTGAGACGCATCATTACTGCAAAACTGAGCAGTCCTCGCACACTTCCAGCGGTGCAGTTATAATGCATCCCGGTGGGATAACTCCACTCTGTATCCGTGATGCAGTGCTAACAGCATTCTACAACAATGGAAAATGGGGAAGAATACTGTAGTTAAGCAGGAATGTGTTCAAAATAATTAAGTTGATTTTAAAGGTAGTTTATTAATTTTTCCCTTCAAAGTTGATTTTAATTTTAGAATGTAAGTCATTAACACATTTATTGGAAAATAATTTAAATATGTTTGCGATAATTATACCCTAAACCTCAAAAACAGATCCTTCCATAAATCATTCCTCTCTTTTTCCACCCTTTTCCCCATCTCAAACGAAGCCGGTGACACGCGGATAGGTTCACACCAGCGAATCCCACCGGACGTCGTCAGCGTAGCGCTGGCGTAGTAAAAAGTGGATCTTTCACTATCTCACTGCACCGATCTTGCTGTTGGGGCACTTTTTCTCCTGAGCTAACCATCCATCCCCCCAGCTCACCGTTCGTTCGTTGGTGTTTTAATAATTACAGTGAAAAAAAAGGGAACGATTAAGACGCCTTTTAGTTTTGTAGTTGCGCTGAGCGTGGAAGAGTAGCAGCTGCAAGCACGTGGATGAGTGGTGGTGAAACTTTTTCCACCCGTTTTCAAACATCCTGTGCACCACGTGTCGTGCAAAAAGGGGTAACATCCGAATTAGCTCTCCGACGCTAGCGAAAAGCTTCCTCTATCAAGTTCCTCTCCTGCACGATAGCTCACTGCGCTAATAAGGAAGTGTGACCATAAATTTCGTTCTAGAGCCTGGCTGCTGCTGCTCCTGCTGCTTTGCTGAGACGGAAGTTCAGTTTGCTGAAAGGCGGAAGCAGAAAATTAAGGCCACCCGGTAATCCGCGAAGCGTGCTGCACAGTAGCAGGACGGTGCGTTTGTGCAGTGCAGTAATGAAAACGTTTTACACTCTTCTCGTTGCAGCATTTTGCAGCGCCCGGTAGTGAAGTGACGTTAGCGTGGTTAGCAGTTTTAAGCCATAGTGAACAAGCGAAAGATTATTATGTTAAATGAATGTAATAGGAAAGAATGCACGAGGAGGTTTTTTTTGTTTCTCTGTTGTTTCTTTTAAGTTTGTAAGACGTTAATCAATTTACGCACCGGTAGCGCTTGAAAGAAATTTTTGTTCAAAATTTAACTGAAAATACAATGTTGAAGTTCAGTTGAAGAAATTGGTGGTTCTCAAAACATGATTTCAACTAATACTTCCAAAAAAATAATATTTTTGATTGCATTGTATACCAATCTTAAATTTATTACAGAAGGACTCCATGCAACTCAATTTTTGTATGTTTATACCAAAACCAGAATCAACCAAATGAATGATATTGATTTGTGAACCCCGTCATCGTATAGTTCCTTTGCTGTACGGGAACGAAGGTCCTGATGAAGGTCGAATAACATCAAACAGGAGTGTCGGTAGGTGTATGGTAGGGTGGGTGTAAACATAAAGTGATAACGGTATGTTTTACTGTACAGCGTGTATTTTATGATTTGTTTACATATGTGGCAACAGTCTCTTTTGATCACTGTTTTGAAGGAAAAAAACTATCGTTTTGATGGGCTGTGGGCACTGTGATTTCAAAAGCATCTTCCAAGCTACCGTTGCATTCCCTCATATACATTATGTACAGTGGCATTTGTACTTAAAAATTGATTTTCCAATGACACGATAGTATACCATAGCTACATATTTTTCATAAGGATGAACATGACACTGGTATTTATTGATTCTAATGATGTCTGAAGTCAGTTCAACATTCAAGGGTTAAAAAAGAAATATAAACCGGTACGAATGGTTAACATGTTTTTCCTTTTTACTATATTTTTAATATAAGGCTTTTTCTTCTTGCTTGGCGTAAACGACATACGAGGTTTCTAGACTTATGTTTTACCACGTAGCTGGTTAGTCAGGCCTTGCTACGGGGGGACAGTCCGGATGAGATTGAACTCCGTCCGGCCTTTACAGGAGCCGGCACGTCATCCATTAGACCACCGGGCTGCCCCTGTAATTTGAAGGCTTAGTTTATGTGAATAAAAAGCCATTATATAACTATTTAAACTTGTCAGAGATAATCAAGCTGGCTTTGATTTAATTTTTTGTTTATTTGAATTAAAAAAAACTATTTAAAACTGAATACAGTGAATTAATTATCTCACGAACCACAGAGTAAATATATCATGTAATTTCACAGAAATACTAAAAATGGTAAAATAATTATTATATAGTAAACATCATTATTACCATGAAAAGACCTTATAACTTCCTTCCTACGCTTTTTGTCTACCCGTTAGGTTATTTGTTATTTGAAAACAAATGCTTTGAACATTATTTGAAAAGGGTTGCTTTGTAAAAATAATTGAGAAATTTGCGCACTGTCATAAATTCAATTTGTTTTTAATCCCTATAACATCCGTTTCATTTAAAGTCCCGTCTCTTTACTATTCAATTTCCTATGCATACTGTAAAAATAACTCCCCACCCATACTGCTTGATTGGCATTATTGGAGCTTTGTTTTTGCTTTCCCTGAGTAATATCTTTCGTTTTTTCAGCATAAAAACTGCATCTTCAAGGAACCGGTGCGCAATAAATCCTTGAATTTGTTAAAAGCCATATAATTGCTGAATCGCATCTCCATCGGGTCCTCCGGAAAGCACAACCGTAACTATTCATTCAACCGTGCGCTTCTTACAATGAGATTACAAAACCCAATCCCGCCCATCGCCATTGCGCGCAAAAATTGCCACAAAATGGTTTGCAGCAAGCATTCCCGCTAGAACCCGATTACATCTCGCGCTAGCGATGGGACAGAAGACATTTCGGTGAAACTTTCATGCACCATTGACCATTCCCACTTCCAATTCCACTAATGTTTCGCCGATGGCTAAGCTGAGTAAATGCGCCGATTTTCCCTTTCCTCCTGCAAAGGCAAGCTAAAAGGGGGAAAATAGCAAACATGAAGTTTTTCCTACCTCCGTCTGTGACAATGCAGTGCATAAGATTTGCTTAGGAAACCAACCGCCCAAATACTAGCAGGGGGGAGGGATCTAGTGGCGGTTGATGCTATCAAAGGGACTAAATCCAATTTTCAATTAACAAGAATATTGTGCTGTAATCCACCGTACACATGCACACACTCATACATTTCTTCCCGTCCGGCCACGAGTCCTTGCTATAGGAGCAGTAATTTCTGCTCACCCGAATGTAACCAACTAGCCGCAATATGAATGCAATCATCAGCTCCCGATGGATTGTGGTGTACGTTCGTCAAGCGAGTCTTGTTACTATTATCAAACGATGTACTATGGGATATTGGTTGGCTATAATGCTTTTGATTTTCATAATAATGTATTTAATTTTTTTACAATAAATAAGAGGACAAAATGGATTTTTTCATGATTGAAAATGATTTTAAATAAATAACCTTAACCTTAATTAATAAATAAATAAACGAATAAATGTGTTATTTTTCTCTTTTTAGGAGACCCTGTTAAATAGTTGATTTATTTAAATTATTAAATTAAATTAAATTATAATTAAATGATATTTTACATTTAGTAATAAAAAAAAAACTATTAATTTCGTTTTTACTTTGTTTGGTTTTTTTGGTTTCTATGTACTATTTTAACAAAGTTTAAAAAACTGGAATGAAATTAATCGCAAATAAGGTATGCGGAAGAAAAATATTTTAAAACATTGTATATTTGTAAATTAAATTGCATAAATTAACGATAATTTAGTGAAACCGGTAGACCAAACACAAAAACAAATAATTTTAAAACGGATTAATGCAACCTTAATTTTTGTGTACGGTTTTGGTTTTGTTCTAGATGCAGCTTAAAATTTTAAAACAACAACAACACTTATGAAACAAACAAAAAACACCTTTAAAGTTTAGATTTTCCTATATTTTAACTTCCACATTAACCACTGTGCTCTGTACTTACGCTCCTATTAACTTCAAGCAGGAAGCTGTGCGCTTTGTTCCCTCCGCTTCCATTAGACGCTCTATTTTGGCCATTTACGAACTCCCACCCTGCTACCGATCGGAACACGAATGTGAATCCTCTTTTTGCATAGCGCATATCCAAAACATCCCACCCCTTCGGATGGGAGTGTAAAGCCATCGTCACGTTTCAAAGGTTACCAAATTAAATTTTACCATTCGTCAACATATCCGCCGGTGAGCGGTTTTAACATCACTCTTGAGCACAAGCAGGGTTGGGAAGGCGACTACCCTATCAACTTGTTAATGGGACGACATTGTACCGTCCATTCATTAACTACGCACTAACTTACTGTGGTTAACAGGGAGTTTAGTGCAAACTTTGCTTAGAATGATTTGCTCGTAATTTTAACATTTCTGTTGTAGTTTAAATTCGTTTTCCGGAAACGGTATTTAAATGTGTGGTACCAACTTATCTACTACTAATTTTCACTACATACGAAGAGTGATAAAAGTTTGCCACATTTCCCAGCATTAAAATGGTTCCTCAGGTCGCACATTCGGCCAATTTCTCATACCAAAGCTAGTATGTGTTTTCTTCTCCCGAGCTCTCATTTTCGTCTCGCTTTTTTACTTCTGTTGTTATGCGACTTCATTCCAACTTCGGAAGTCGCATTTGCGAATACCCTTCAGGCTCTGTTTCTTTAGCATCATACGGGCAGCTCACACCGTGCACGGTAGTGCCCTTGCCGAGTAAACTATCCCATCACGGGTATGAAGTACAAATGCTTCCAGCATCCATTTGCTCCGATACATAATGTTGTTGCTCGTCCTGCCACTTCCTGGTTGTTGCTGCTGCTGCTGCTGCTGCTGCAGTGTCGGCTGCGTCCCGGGCGACTGCTTCCGGAGGGTGATTTTAACAGTCCATTAAACATGTGCACCAGTTCTCAGTGCATTTAATTGAAAAAGGGAATTTTCTGCGTCAAAGGCCGAAACCGAAAGCAAAACCCCGGCGGGCTTTGGTGGTTCTTCTTTTTTTTTTCTCCACCTCGCCCGTACCCTTTTATCACTTGCTGCTGGATTCAGTGCCTAGTTTTCGGGAAACGAAGTCCATTAAAAATATCAAATACAAGGCATTCTCTTTTGCCGCCGCCGGATCGGTTTAGTTTGATTCAGCAAAAATGGAGAACGGAATCAGCAATTCGTATGTAACACCCGGCAACAACGGGCACGGAAAATCCAAGTTTGTTTTGTTGTGGAAAAAAAATTGTCCACTAAAAACTCAAATCATAAAGCCATGTTTTATTATATGAGCTTGTTTAGTGCTCCTTTGCTTTATAATGTCTCTGAGGATTGATATTAATATATGCAGTAAAATAGAAAGGAAAAATGCAGCTACACAGATTTGTCATATGAAAGGACCAGATTTGTTTGTGTTGTGATGCGAAATTGGCATATTTAATTTAAGAAATACAGATTAGTTTGTTTTTTTACTGTTTCCGTGCCCCCAAGGCTCAAGTAAAAAAATAATAATGATTATAGTAAAATACGTTGTTTAATTTATACAAAAAAATATTAAAAATTAAGAAAAGTGTGTTCTGCACATACTAAATATGTATCGACAAAATTCTCATTAATTTGAAAAAAATCAAATTTTCATAAAAGATCGGTTTTTTTAGAACAGTTTGCAAATGTGCCTTTTATTTTTTTGAAACACTTGACCCTCCTTGTTTTGCCCGCGCTACGAAATTTGTTTCATAATTGCTACAAGGTCCAATAACGTTTGCATCGAAACATAGCCCCATTGTCATCGGAAACATACCAGCTTTGCGAGCGAGCTGACAGCAGCCATCATTGCAACCACGCAAAACACTAACGAAAGATAAAGTGGTTTCATCGTCCGGTGGTAAAGAATCAAACCAACAGATAGTAGACCATAGAGCAACCTGCATTGTGCTGCACCAGTCTGACGAAAGGTTGCCATGGTAGTTCATGGACAGTGGCTCTCCGAGTGCAACTTTGCTATGCGAGCTTGAACGAGCGAGTGAGCGGAAACTGTTGATCCAGCTTCGTCAGAACAGACCAAACAAGCGTGTGGTCCTAAAATTGTCCCACCGGCAACAATGAGAATATGTGTTAAGTCATGGCTTTTGTTGGGTAGTGTTGAACCACAGGAACAGACAACGATCCAATGCGACAAGGATAGAAATCTCGATGTTGTTCGAGCGCGAATCAATATTGCCGAATAGCTGTGGCGAGTGGAATATTGAAAATGGTATCAATGCCACACAATGGGTTGTGAGTGTTCATGAATTTTCTAAAGGAAAAAAAGGAAATAACCCCTTTTATGTTAAATTAAAATAATTGTAGCAAGGTCCGTTGTTGATGCTTTTATCGAAGTACAGCTAACTGATTTTAAATTAATATCGTAAACCATCTCAACTAATAAAATGAAAATACCACTTATAACAAAAAATTTGCTGCAACTGTCTACGAAACATTTTGGTAAATTATAAAAATCTTATCCTTCACAAATATCTCCAGTCGAGATCGCGATTTACCTGCTCATAGTTTTATCCCACTTTGACACACTAATTGGCATCCTCTCGAAAGTGCCATGGTTCCGCCACAATCAGAACTATCTCAGCGTTCTGCTTCAGGAGCCAAAATTTGTTTCCTCAGCTGGCCACCGATTTGTTATTATCAAACCTGCAAAAAGGGTCGCCAGGGCCCCGAACACGGTGACACACTTGGTTTATTGCTTTATTCGTGTCATCGTGACGTTTGCAGAAAATTTCACAACGAACGAAAGGAGTTTCCCAACAAACCGAACCGAAGTGTGATCGACAGAAAAGCGGGAGAGGATTTATCGCTTTACAATCAATTGAATAATTGCGGGTCAAATTGAATCACGCAATGTGCCGAAAAGGTGACTGAAAGTGTGACCCCCTTTGTTTTCAGCGGTGGAGAGGGAAGGTAAAAGTAGGCCAGACACGTGCCACATTTTTCGGGACACCATTCACGCATCCGCAACATAGTTTGCTATTAGTCTGCAGGCAGCATCAAAACGTGTCCGCCTGGGTGTGTTTAAGTGTCAGGCTCCTTTGTTCTACGAGCTGTACATTGAAGGTATAAGTGGAGGAAAAATGCCACCAAGGGCAATGCGCTTGACTTCCTGCTGACAAATAAGTTCTAATTTTGTGTGTTCTTTAGTGCACGCGTGGTAAGAAATAATGACACTATCCCACCACAACAACAAAAATGACGGATTGCACGCGAAAAAACAGGCGTTTCGGTAAGGTAAAAGATGCCTTGCGATACAATTCAAAATATGAGTCATAAAACGTCACTTCAAGGGGATAAAAAACGGAACCAACCACCCCAAAGAAAGTCATACGGTTGCCGGCGAGATGGATGGCAAATGGTGCAATGGTTGCGAAAGCTGTCAACTAAAACAGCTCCTCAAATATGATGATGATGATGGTGATGGATTGAACTCATTGCTATTTATGATGGTTGGCATTCTTTTCCGAAGCATTAGCAAACATGGCAAAAATGAAGGGAAACAATAGGCCTAAGCGATACTTCTCTAAGCGTACTCCAAAAAAAAAAAAACATTCTTATGTTTCCAAAAAATTCAACTTTGAGGAATGAGTGCGATATTGAAGTAAATAAGCTCTTGAGACAAAGAAATGGTAACTTATTTTCAACATTGCTTAGTCTTTTTTTGTTTCGTTGCTATTGGCTTCAACGCCTTCAAACCAAGTTCATACCCTCGAGGGCATCCTTCTAAGCGTGTATCCTTAAATAAGAAAGATTACCCTCCTATTGACTGATACGCGGGAGCACAGCCTCTTGCTGTGCTGATGGGCCTTTTTTGTCCATATCGCCGCCTCCCCCCGATCCTTGAAACCTTCTCAGGGATATTTATTTTGTTTATCGTGAAACATGCAATAAAATTTATACAACTGCGATGCCACTTGTCATTTTCGTATCAAAATAAATTGTAATAAATTTTCCGTGTCTCTCCGTCGTCGCGTCTCCGGGACCATCCGGGAAGGGAAATGTGGTGTCGACACCACTCTTGAAAACGTTTCGCAGACAGCGTGCTGCCAGCCTCCTGCTGAGGAGTTTTCTTTTCTCCACCCATACCCCACTGCGGCATGGGATGGTGTCGTCTCCGGGAGGTTTTTGCCGCAAGGAAGCGATCCACCGGAAAGCCAATGCTGAAGAGGAAGTTCACGTACTTATACTGATGTGAAAGATGTGAATTGGATGGGAGAGATGTGTGGTTGCTCTAACCTCTCACCCTGTTATTGCAATGGAAGATGACAGCTTGAAGTGAATGTATGCAGCAGGGAAGCAAGAAGAAGAAGAAAGTAGCCCAAGGAGCGGTTGGTGGGCTGTCTTCATGGTCCGGAAAAAGTGTCAAATGCCTGTGCGTCGCTGTGCACTGCAGTTGACTTGCTGCAGGAAATTCTGGATGAAGAAAGGAAAAACTATAGCATGTTTGTCTGTCTTCACGTCTCGAGGAATGTAACTTACGGAATCGAAAAAGGCAGTGGAAAGGAAACTTTTTCCTGTACAGCGAGGGGACTGGTAATGGTTTTGTGGGTGGGATGTACCATGTTGATACATGTTCGAATTGTAATCGGAGCTTGATTGAGATTATGGGAGCAGTTTTAGGGGGCGGCATGGCTTGATGAGCACATTCACATACATCGGAGCAAAGTGGAAAGAAAATTGTGCATCCTAAATTGGGTAACTTTCATGACTCATTCGGTGCGGATTGGACTCACTATTTGTGAGAGCATGGGGCAGGATAAATGATTTTATTGGAACAGTCATGCAATTAATTTTGAGATGAAGCTATTTTATACGGTTCATGTATGGGAGGAAGATTGACCCATTTTGTATGAGAGTTTAATGTATGATTTAAGGCTAACTGTTGGCAAAATGGCTATTTGGCTGAAAAAAAGAAAAACAGCTAGAGTAAACAGCACCCCCTTGCTTGTCTTTAAGGTGGTTTGAGCTAAGAAAGTGAATCAGTTGAAATTATTTTGAAATATCTATACATTTTAAATTTAAAAAAATAGTTTAAAAATTGTATTAAAAATATTTATAAACATTTTGTCAAATACTCGTTCCATCGTTTGGATGGGCGTCGAATATCATTCGACCTTGTTAACCCTTCATTACACGTCTGCATTATCGCTAGCAAATCAGTCACCGTTGATAGTAGAAGTTATAATGATGAAAGGAAACTCAGTGGAACTTCTTATAACAAGTTTTTCGCTGTACGAGCAATTCTAAACGAAGGGTCGGATGTTAGGAAAACACATCTACACAATAAGTTTCTGAATTGCAAAAAATTAAAACCGTCAAAACAGGTTTTACACTTAAAGAAAAATTACAGTCAAGAGAAGACATTGAGTAGATGTTGCAAACATGGGGCACTGTTTATTTATATGTTTGTTAACAACAGCCAGACGAAGCTATGGCTCTTCAAACAAATGATTTTTTTGAGATAAATGCCATTTTTCATTTCCGGGACACATTAAAGAAAAAAACAAAAACAATTTACAAATTTTTCAAAAAAAACTCGATTAATAAAATGAAAAATAAATTTAAATGAAAAGAAGGACTAAAATTGAGTTGCAAATTAAACCTCAACTATTATTGGTTTTTAATCTTTTTTCGAACCAATTTTCATAAAGTCAGTAAAAGTGCATTTTACTTTATTGTAGATCGTTTACGGTGTTTCAT